>JAVTVY010034312.1:0-144856 GCA_036873755.1 Hanleya hanleyi
CGGCTACTTTTGTCCAATCAGAAGTCGCCATTTCAGAAAGTTCCATCTTCGGCCATGTTCGCTCTGAACCGTTTTGTTCTAATCGTCATCGGGCAGGCCAGGATACCGTTGAGGAAACATATCCTCAGATAGTTGTTTGCGCATTCTGAGTATCTATCAGGGCATGGGTGAATACTTTCATCCGATGGGGGTGGTGGTGGGTCAGTTTAACCACGAAGAACGTAACATTGGTGACCCTCTCCACTATCCACTTGGTGTTGGGACGCTGTTCATAGGCCCATTCCAAGGGATCCACAGTGTCCAGTTGGGTCAGCATCGTCTCTAGCGACGCCCGATTGGTGATTGTGAAAGGATGGTCGTACACTGGGTTGATGGCACTGGAATAGAAATAGCACAAATCACGCGTCATCTTATGGCATAAGATGTACCCAAATGCTACATTTAATGTGAAGGACGTAGGTTGGTCATTGAAGATGGCTTCCACGTAGCTGCGTAGACGGGCGAGGTCGGTCAGTCGGAAATTGTACAAGTCCAATATAGGGCGATGACGGTGGAAGCAGTGTCGGATCATGCACCATTGGCGTCGATACATCTCACTCACTGGATGATCTTCGGGTAAGAGATCGCTGGGAACATCCACCGCATCTTCCAGAAAATGTTCGTTGTTGTCAGGCGTATGACTGGAAACAGTAATGCTAGGGACCGGCTGGATAGCTAGGCTCTTCTGAGCTGTGGGTATAGGCGGGCTCTCCGTGATCGCATCACCAGTGGCATTGTCCTCCTCGGGTTCATCTTCAGTGGATCTGTCCCTCCTGGGTGCCTCTTTAGTGGAAAGTTGTCCCTCATGCCGTGGTGACGGACCATGAATCAAACGCTCATGCCGTTTTAACTGACTGGGTCGTCTGAAGAGTTCACCGCATTCTTCGCATGGACGCTTGGGTGGCCCATGAATTGAACGTTCATGGCGCTGTAAATGATCTGGGCGCTGAAACGACAGTGTAGGCCTACATATCGTACAGCTATACCGGGCGGTTCCATCGTGCTTGGTAGCTTCATGGCGGCGCAAGTCGTGCCGGCGAGTGAATGATTTCGAGCACGTAGTACAAGTGAACATCTTGGTGGTTGACAGAGTGTCTGATGAAACGGCCAGGCCGTTTCCTTTTTATAGCAAGCTAGCTGTTGATCTATTTTTAGCACAATCAGTTCAGTCAGTTAAAACGGCATGAGCGTTTGATTCATGGTCCGTCACCACGGCATGAGGGACAACTTTCCACTGAAGAGGCACCCAGGAGGGACAGATCCACTGAAAATGAACCCGGGGAGAAGAATGCCACTGGTGATGCGATCACGGAGAGCCCGCCTATACCCACAGCTCAGAAGAGCCTAGATATCCAGCCGGTCCCTAGCATTACTGTTTCCAGGCATACGCCTGACAACAACGAACATTTTCTGGAAGATGCGGTGGATGTTCCCAGCGATCTCTTACCCGAAGATCATCCAGTGAGTGAGATGTATCGACGCTATTGGTGCATGATCCGACACTGCTTCCACCGTCATCGCCCTATATTGGACTTGTACAATTTCCGACTGACCGACCTCGCCCGTCTACGCAGCTACGTGGAAGCCATCTCCAATGACCAACCTACGTCCTTCACATTAAATGTAGCATTTGGGTACATCTTATGCCATAAGATGACGCGTGAATTGTGCTATTTCTATTCCAGTGCCATCAACCCAGTGTACGACCATCCTTTCACCATTACCAATTGGGCGTCGCTAGAGACGATGCTGGCCCAACTGGACACTGTGGATCCCTTGGAATGGGCCTATGAACAGCGTCCCAACACCAAGTGGATAGTAGAGAGGGTCACCAATGTTACGTTCTTCGTGGTTAAACTGACCCACCACCACCCCCATCGGATGAAAGTATTCACCCATGCCCTGATAGATACTCAGAATGCGCAAACAACTATCTGAGGATATGTTTCCTCAACGGTATCCTGGCCTGTCCGATGACGATTAGAACAAACGGTTCAGAGCGAACATGGCTGAAGATGGAACTTTCTGAAATGGCGACTTCTGATTGGACAAGAGTAGCCGAGAATACATCTAACGGACAGGAACGAATATGACAGATGCAAATGGTGGCCTCTGATTGGACAAGAATCTTCTTGAATTGTAAATATACCCAACGCGGCTCCCCCAGCGTGGGCATGATGTAACATTGGGGAGAATAAACTATATGAAAAAAAAATTCTTGTTGTTGTTGTTCTCTCATGTGTCATCCTTGTTGTTGTTGCTGTTGTTGTTCTCTCTCCGGTCTATATCATGGCGTTATGTTAGAGTGTTAAGGTGTAACGACGGGCGTCGACGGGCGTCACTGCATTTTTCGAAGAATTAGTGACAATTCCATGGAATATCAGAGCTTCTGAGCTATTTCACCAGGGAGTTGAAGCATTAAGAATGGTGTTGATGGGCGTTGCTACAAGATGACACCTCACACGGTCCATTTGGACCGCGGATGGTCCATCTCTACACCAAATAACATCCTTCACTGCTAAAAAAATGCCCACTTTCGCTTCTACTCGTACTGATGACGTCACCAATGACGTCACAGATGCTGTAAATATCTCTCAAATTTGGGTCTATACTCCGAGAGCTACAACATGACACCTCCCATGACGCATTCGCAACGCAGATGGTCCATCTCTACACCAACCAGACCCAATCAAATGGAAAAGCCAGCCAATTCCAAGGCAGACGAGCAATCGTTGAAGATTGACGAAAAGGTGTCGGTTCCCGCTCGACTCCCCAAACGAGTTACCAAAACATACCCGCCCATAACTATGGAAATGATAGATGATTTCTTCAGTGTGGGGTATAGCCCAACCAGGGGAGAGCCCGGAGATCTCCGCTACCATCGCCAGCTATGCCTGACCTGCCTTGAAGGTGTATCCTTGGCCGGATGTGATCTTTGCATGAGGGGAGAGGAAATTTTCCAGTGGGCGAAGTGAATTGAACATCCGGGCACTTTTACATCCGGGGACTTTTACATCCGGGTACATTCGGGTTCTTGTACATCCGGGATCTTGTCGCTGACGTGTGCGCCTACATCCGGTAGGCAGTTGAACTGAGTGTGCTAAAAATAGATCACCAGCTAGCGTGCTATAAAAGGGAAGCGGCCTTGCTGTTTCATCAGACACTCTGTCAACCACCAAGATGTTCACTTGCACAACTTGCCAGAAGCAGTTTACTCGTCTAGATAATTTACGACGCCACGAGGCCTCCACCCACAACGATGCTCGGTATGCATGTACAACCTGCGCACGGTCGTTCAATCGGGAGGATGTGTTACTGCGCCATGAACGTTCAATTCATGGGCCACCCAAGCGTCCATGCGAGGATTGTGGTCGGCTTTTCAAACGACCCAGTCAGTTGCTGCGACACCAACGTTTGATTCATAGTTCATCACCACGGTATGAGCGACAACCTTCTACTGAAGAGGACCCGTGGAAGGTCCGACCCAGTGAAGATAAGCCCGGGGAGACGAATGCCACTGGTGATGCGATGACGGAGAGTCTGTCAATACCCACAGTTCAGAAGAGCCTGGATATCCAGCCGGACCTCAGCATTACTGCTCCCAGTCATTCGCCTGACAACAACGAACACTTTATGGTCGAGCCCATAAATGTTCCCAGCGATCTCTTACAGGACAACCATCCAGTGAGTGACGACGATCGGGGCCATTGGTCCATGACACGGTACTGCTTCCACCGTCATCGCCCTATTCAAGATATCTACAATTTCCCACTGACCAAACTCACCCGTTTACGCAGCTACGTGGAAGCCATCTTCGAAGATCAAACTACGGCCTTCAAATTGAATGTCGCTTTCGGGTACATCTTACGTCACAAAAGGACGGACCAGTTACGGTATTATTACCCCAGTGCCAACAACCTTGTGTTTGACCTGCCGTTTACCATCATTCACCGGGCGTCGCTAGAGATGATGCTGGCCCAAGTGGAACAATTGGATGCCTTGAGATGGGCACATCGTCAACGCCCCAACACACAATGGGTGGTAAAGAGGGTAACCAATGTTACGTTTTTCCTTACCAAGACGACCAACCACCTCCATCGGGTGAATGCGTCACCCATGCACTGATGAATACCACAACATGCCGTACATACTCTCTATGTCTACATGCTGATCGTTGACTTGAGCTCAGTAAACACTTGTGCCTGATGTGACGATGCGTTGAATAATAAAACATGGTGTTTGATATTTCAATTTGTTTTGCTGTGAACATACTAAACATACCCAGGGCGGCTCTCCCAGCCTGGGTATGATGTAAAATTTGGGGATAATAAACTATATGACAAAAACTTCTTGTTGTTCTCTCATGTGTCATCCTTGTTGTTGTTGTTCTCTCTCCGGGGCTCTTAGAACTCGGCGCATGCACACACGCACACAGACACACAGACGCATACACACACACACACACACACGCGCATGAGACGCACACACACACACACACACACGCATAAACACACGCATATAGACGTATACACACACGCACGCGCGTACACACACACACACACACGTACGCACACATGCACACAGACACACACGCACATACACACACACACACACACACGTACACGCAAGCACACATGCACACAGACACACAGACGCATACACACACACACATGCACGCACACACACACACACAGACGCATACACACACACACACACACAGACGCATACACACACACATGCATACTCATTGCGCAATGCGCCGCAAGGTCAATGGGGCTCGACATGCGCTTTCATACTACTAATCCATCCTTCACTGCCCCAAAATGCCCACTTTCGCTACTACTCGTAATGATGACGTCACTGATGACGTCACAGATGACGCGGATATCCCTCAACTCGGGATCTACACCCTAAGCGCTACAAAATGACACCTCCCACGACGCATTCGGACCAAGGATGGTCCCTCCCTACCCAAACATACACCCACATAGCCCCAAAATGTCCACTTTCGCTACTACTCGTACTGATGACGTGACCGATGACGTCACAGATGACGCGAACATCCCTTAAATCGGTGTCTACACCCCGAGAGCTACAAGATGACACCTGACACGACGCATACGGACCAAGGATGGTCCCCAAAATGACCACTATAATTACTACAACCAACTGCGCATGCGCAAATTTACGCGACTTGCATTCAAAAACACGCCATTCTGACTCTACCCAACACAAGCTTCACATTGATACCTTCCACGACCCATTCGAACCGTGAATAGCCCATCTCTATCCTGAACACACACCCACATACCCCCCAAAATGCCTACTTTCCATACTACGGGCCAGGCTGCGCATGCGCAGACTATTGAGCACGGACGAACCATTAGTATAGTCAAGTGCTCCTCCACGAGAGCTTCAAAATAAGACCTCACTCGACCCCATTGGATCATTAGGGGCTCACCTAGACTCCAACATGTCCACCCCGTATGGCCCTATACACCCATAGCCATGCACTATAGGGTGCACTCCACACTAGGCCACGGTTTCGCACAAATGGCCCCTCCCTAATTTTATAATAAGGAAGGACGCCCGATTTTGACAGCATGGTAATTCTTCTTACCTTTCTACTAGCTGATATCTATAGTATCACCCTGCTGCACGTAACCATTTCTCCAAACGAAGATATAACAATTGCTTGTTGATCGCACCCACTCGCCACTACAGAGTTAATCGTGTCCGGAATTGAATATCTGGCGGGTCAAAATCCGCACTTTTTCGGGAAGCGAAAATGATGATTCCTTTATGGCGATAAAATTTTACAAAAAACGAGTAGGTCGACCCCCTGTTTTTTTCGCCATTTTAAATTGTTCTTTGGACGGGAAACACTTTAACATACATAAAAAGAAAATCATTTCATACGTTTTCTCTGGGTTGCGGGTAGAATTTGACACATTTTCATCTATTTTATGGAGTTTTCCAGAAAAGTTGAAGAAGGTTTAAGGAGGATTGTACGTATTTTCTATTCAATTTCAATAGCTCACAAGTCTTCTGAAATAATGCCACGGGTGTGCCCATTTAGAAAATATATACTTTTACAGGGTTTTTGTTAAAGATTTTACATCAATTTGTGGCCGAAGATTCGAACCCATGCCTGTTTTTAGCCGCACATCATTTAGGTGTGAATGCACCCTTAATGTAGGATCCATTGCGCGGTTATAATACACGAGTAGGCCAAATATTGTATGTCCTCCTACACTACACTCGACAAAAGCGCTTATTCGGACCTTGTAATGACTTGATATGGAACAGGATCGTAATGATCGTTTATCTTAGTCAGAAATGTTTCGATTTTATGCATACTACATGGTATGATAGCATTGGCCTTGCATATATGCTATTTAGACCTATACAGAATTACCTCCCCTTGGTTAGGCATGTATGTTACGATTAGTGACCTGTATGTCCTATTATTGTCAATGTGAATGTCACAGTGATTAATTTTCAATACGGATCACACCAACACCCTGATCTAAAGTGAATGAGAGCGTATTATTCTGGTTTTGTCCCTTTTATCTCGAAGTTTGTACTCCCACCCCCCAATCTTTTGGAAAAGTTGGAATGAAAAATTATTGACAATTTGGCTCGAATTTCAGCTATTTTTGCGTTTATTTTGCTCCTGATGCCTCATTCGAAAGCTGGTCACCACTCCGGTCTTTGTTAATGGGTCTGATTGTCACGGTCAATGCATAATGCTATGATATTCTTATTGAGCTTGTAAACTCGTGATTTTTCAGCAAAAGTCGCAAAACCAAAGATGGGGTAGGGGGAAAGTGATTGACGGAATATCCGATAAAACTGCATACTACAAGCAAGTGTCGCATACCAAGAAACTCGCAAACACTCCCAGATTGTCATAGCCTTGAGAACAGAAATTCTGAGAAAACTCCCTAGCCTTAAGGGTGCACTCCACACTTGCCACGGTTTCGCACAAAGTGGCCCCTCCCTAATTTTATAATAAGGAAGGTCGCCCGATTTTGACAGCATGGTAATTCTTCTTGCCTTTCTACTAACTGATATCTATAGTATCACCCTGCTGGACGTGCCCATCTCTCCAAACGAGGATATAACAATTGCTTGTTGATCGCACCCACTCGCCACTACAGAGTTAATCGTGTCCGGAATTGAATATCTGGCGGGTCAAAATCCGCACTTTTTCGGGAAGCGAAAATGATGATTCCTTTATGGCGATAAAATTTTACAAAAAACGAGTAGGTCGACCCCCTGTTTTTTTTCGCCATTTTAAATTGTTCTTTGGACGGGAAACGCTTTAACATACATAAAAAGAAAATCATTTCGGACGTTTTCTCTGGTTTGCGGGTAGAATTTGACACATATTCATATATTTTATGGAGTTTTTCCGAAAAGTTGAAGAAGGTTTAAGGAGGATTGTACGTATTTTTTATTCAATTTCAATAGCTCACAAGTCCTCTGAAATAATGACACGGGTGTGCCCATTTAGAAATTATATACTTTTACAGGGTTTTTGTTAAAGATTTTACATCAATTTGTGGCCGAAGATCCGAACCCATGCCTGCTTTTAGCCGCACATCATTTAGGTGTGGAATGCACCCTTAATGTAGGATCCATTGCGCGGTTATAATACACGAGTAGGCCAAATATTGTATGTCCTCCTACACTACACTCGACAAAAGCGCTTATTCGGACCTTGTAATGACTTGATATGGAACAGGATCGTAATGATCGTTTATCTTAGTCAGAAATGTTTCGATTTTATGCATACTACATGGTATGATAGCATTGGCCTTGCATATATGCTATTTGGACCTATACAGAATTACCTCCCCTTGGTTAGGCATGTATGTTACGATTAGTGACCTGTATGTCCTATTATTGTCAATGTGAATGTCACAGTGATTAATTTTCAATACGGATCACACCAACACCCTGATCTAAAGTGAATGAGAGCGTATTATTCTGGTTTTGTCCCTTTTATCTCGAAGTTTGTACTCCCACCCCCCAATCTTTTGGAAAAGTTGGAATGAAAAATTATTGACAATTTGGCTCGAATTTCAGCTATTTTTGCGTTTATTTTGCTCCTGATGCCTCATTCGAAAGCTGGTCACCACTCCCGGTCTTTGTTAATGGGTCTGATTGTCACGGTCAATGCATAATGCTATGATATTCTTATTGAGCTTGTAAACTCGTGATTTTTCAGCAAAAGTCGCAAAACCAAAGATGGGGTAGGGGGAAAGTGATTGACGGAATATCCGATAAAACTGCATACTACAAGCAAGTGTCGCATACCAAGAAACTCGCAAACACTCCCAGATTGTCATAGCCTTGAGAACAGAAATTCTGAGAAAACACCCTAGCCTTAAGGGTGCACTCCACACTAGGCCACGGTTTCGCACAAATGGCCCCTCCCTAATTTTATAATAAGGAAGGACGCCCGATTTTGACAGCATGGTAATTCTTCTTACCTTTCTACTAGCTGATATCTATAGTATCACCCTGCTGCACGTAACCATTTCTCCAAACGAAGATATAACAATTGCTTGTTGATCGCACCCACTCGCCACTACAGAGTTAATCGTGTCCGGAATTGAATATCTGGCGGGTCAAAATCCGCACTTTTTCGGGAAGCGAAAATGATGATTCCTTTATGGCGATAAAATTTTACAAAAAACGAGTAGGTCGACCCCCTGTTTTTTTCGCCATTTTAAATTGTTCTTTGGACGGGAAACACTTTAACATACATAAAAAGAAAATCATTTCATACGTTTTCTCTGGGTTGCGGGTAGAATTTGACACATTTTCATCTATTTTATGGAGTTTTCCAGAAAAGTTGAAGAAGGTTTAAGGAGGATTGTACGTATTTTCTATTCAATTTCAATAGCTCACAAGTCTTCTGAAATAATGGCACGGGTGTGCCCATTTAGAAAATATATACTTTTACAGGGTTTTTGTTAAAGATTTTACATCAATTTGTGGCCGAAGATTCGAACCCATGCCTGTTTTTAGCCGCACATCATTTAGGTGTGGAATGCACCTTTAATGTAGGATCCATTGCGCGGTTATAATACACGAGTAGGCCAAATATTGTATGTCCTCCTACACTACACTCGACAAAAGCGCTTATTCGGACCTTGTAATGACTTGATATGGAACAGGATCGTAATGATCGTTTATCTTAGTCAGAAATGTTTCGATTTTATGCATACTACATGGTATGATAGCATTGGCCTTGCATATATGCTATTTAGACCTATACAGAATTACCTCCCCCTGGTTAGGCATGTATGTTACGATTAGTGACCTGTATGTCCTATTATTGTCAATGTGAATGTCACAGTGATTAATTTTCAATACGGATCACACCAACACCCTGATCTAAAGTGAATGAGAGCGTATTATTCTGGTTTTGTCCCTTTTATCTCGAAGTTTGTACTCCCACCCCCAATCTTTTGGAAAAGTTGGAATGAAAAATTATTGACAATTTGGCTCGAATTTCAGCTATTTTTGCGTTTATTTTGCTCCTGATGCCTCATTCGAAAGCTGGTCACCACTGCCGATCTTTGTACATGGGTTTCATTGTCACGGTCAAAGCCTAATGCTATGATATTCTTATTGAGCTCGTAAACTCGTGATTTTTTAGCAAAAGTCGCAAAAACAAAAGATGGGGTAGGGGGAAAGTGATTGACGGGATATCCGACAAAACCGCATACTACAAGCAAGTGTCGCATACCAAGAAACTCGCAAACACTTCCAGATTCGCATAGCCGTGAGAAAAGAAATTCTGAGAAAACACCCTAGCCTTAAGGGTGCACTCCACACTAGGCCACGGTTTCACACAAATGGCCCCTCCCTAATTTCATAATAAGGAAGGTCGCCTGTTTTTGACAGCATGGTAATTCTTCTTCCCTTTCTACTAGCTGATATCTGTAGTATCACCCTGCTGGACGTAACCATTTCTCCAAACGAAGATATAACAATTGCTTGTTGATCGCACCCACTCTCGCCACTACAGAGTTAATCGTGTCGGAATTGAATATCTGGCGGGTCAAAATCCGCACTTTTTCGGGGAAGCGAAAATGATGATTCCTTTATGGCGATAAAATTTTACAAAAAACGAGTAGGTCGACCCCCTGTTTTTTTCGCCATTTTAAATTGTTCTTTGGACAGGAAACACTTTAACATACATAAAAAGAAAATCATTTCATACGTTTTCTCTGGGTTGCGGGTAGAATTTGACACATTTTCATCTATTTTATGGAGTTTTCCAGAAAAGTTGAAGAAGGTTTAAGGAGGATTGTACGTATTTTCTATTCAATTTCAATAGCTCACAAGTCTTCTGAAATAATGGCACGGGTGTGCCCATTTAGAAAATATATACTTTTACAGGGTTTTTGTTAAAGATTTTACATCAATTTGTGGCCGAAGATTCGAACCCATGCCTGTTTTTAGCCGCACATCATTTAGGTGTGGAATGCACCCTTAATGTAGGATCCATTGCGCGATTATAATACACGAGTAGGCCAAATATTGTATGTCCTCCTACACTACACTCGACAAAAGCGCTTATTCGGACCTTGTAATGACTTGATATGGAACAGGATCGTAATGATCGTTTATCTTAGTCAGAAATGTTTCGATTTTATGCATACTACATGGTATGATGGCATTGGCCTTGCATATATGCTATTTAGACCTATACAGAATTACCTCCTTGGTTAGGCATGTATGTTACGATTAGTGACCTGTATGTCCTATTATTGTCAATGTGAATGTCACCCGGTGATTAATTTTCAATACGGATCACCCAACACCCTGATCTAAAGTGAATGAGAGCGTATTATTCTGGTTTGTCCCTTTTTATCAAGTTTGTACTCCCACCCCCAATCTTTTGAAGTTAAAGATGAAAAGTGTGACTTGGTGATAGTTTCAGCTATATTTTGCATTTATTTTCCAGCTCCTGATCACCTCATTCGAAGCTGAGTGCCACTCACCGGTCTTTGTTAATGGGGTCTGATTGTCACGAGTCAATGTAATGCTATGATATTCTTATTGAGCTTGTAAACTCGCGATTTTTCAGCCAAAGTCGCAAAACCAAAGATGGGGTAGGGGGAAAGTGATTGACGGAATATCCGATAAAACTGCATACTACAAGCAAGTGTCGCATACCAAGAAACTCGCAAACACTCCCAGATTGTCATAGCCTTGAGAACAGAAATTCTGAGAAAACTCCCTAGCCTTAAGGGTGCACTCCACACTAGGCCACGGTTTCGCACAAATGGCCCCTCCCTAATTTTATAATAAGGAAGGACGCCCGATTTTGACAGCATGGTAATTCTTCTTACCTTTCTACTAGCTGATATCTATAGTATCACCCTGCTGCACGTAACCATTTCTCCAAACGAAGATATAACAATTGCCTGTTGATCGCACCCACTCGCCACTACAGAGTTAATCGTGTCCGGAATTGAATATCTGGCGGGTCAAAATCCGCACTTTTTCGGGAAGCGAAAATGATGATTCCTTTATGGCGATAAAATTTTACAAAAAACGAGTAGGTCGACCCCTGTTTTTTTCGCCATTTTAAATTGTTCTTTGGACGGGAAACACTTTAACATACATAAAAAGAAAATCATTTCATACGTTTTCTCTGGGTTGCGGGTAGAATTTGACACATTTTCATCTATTTTATGGAGTTTTCCAGAAAAGTTGAAGAAGGTTTAAGGAGGATTGTACGTATTTTCTATTCAATTTCAATAGCTCACAAGTCTTCTGAAATAATGGCACGGGTGTGCCCGTTTAGAAAATATATACTTTTACGGGGTTTTTGTTAAAGATTTTTTATCAATTTGTGGCCGAAGATTCGAACCCATGCCTGTTTTAGCCGCACATCATTTAGGTGTGGAATGCACCCTTAATGTAGGCTCCATTTCGCGGTTATAATACACGAGTAGGCCAAATATTGTATGTCCTCACCACTACACTCGACAAAAGCGCTTATTCGGACCTTGTAATGACTTGATATGGAACAGGATCGTAAAGATCGTTTATCTCAGTCAGAAATGTTTCGATTTTATGCATACTACATGGTATGATAGCATTGGCCTCGCATATATGCTATTTAGGCCTATACAGAATTGCCTCCCCTTGGTTAGGCATGTATGTTGCGATTAGTGACCTGTATGTCCTATTATTGTCAATGTGAATGTCAAAGTGATTAATTTTCAATACGGATCACACCAACACCCTGATCTAAAGTGAATGAGAGCGTATTATTCTGGTTTTGTCCCTTTTATCTCGAAGTTTGTACTCCCACCCCCCAACCTTTTGGAAAAGTCCGAATGAAGAATTATTGACAATTTGGCTCGAATTTCAGCTATTTTTGCGTTTATTTTGCTCCTGATGCCTCATTCGAAAGCTGGTCACCACTGCCGATCTTTGTACATGGGTCTGATTGTCAGATCAATGCATAATGCTATGATATTCTTATTGAGCTTGTAAACTCGTGATTTTCAGCAAAAGTCGCAAAACCAAAGATGGGAGTAGGGAAAGTGATTGACGGAATATCCGATAAAACTGCATACTACAAGCAAGTGTCGCATACCAAAAACTCGCAAACACTCCCAGATTGTCATAGCCTTGAGAACAGAAATTCTGAGAAAACTCCCTAGCCTTAAGGGTGCACTCCACACTAGGCCACGGTTTCGCACAAATGGCCCCTCCCTAATTTTATAATAAGGAAGGACGCCCGATTTTGACAGCATGGTAATTCTTCTTACCTTTCTACTGGCTGATATCTATAGTATCACCCTGCTGCACGTAACCATTTCTCCAAACGAAGATATAACAATTGCTTGTTGATCGCACCCACTCGCCACTACAGAGTTAATCGTGTCCGGAATTGAATATCTGGCGGGTCAAAATCCGCACTTTTTCGGGAAGCGAAAATGATGATTCCTTTTAATATGGCGATAAAATTTTACAAAAAACGAATAGGTCGACCCCTGTTTTTTTCGCCATTTTAAATTGTTCTTTGGACGGAAACACTTTAACATACATAAAAAGAAAATCATTTCATACGTTTTCTCTGGGTTGCGGGTCGAATTTGACACATTTTCATATATTTTATGGAGTTTTCCAGAAAAGTTGAAGAAGGTTTAAGGAGGATTGTACGTATTTTCTATTCAATTTCAATAGCTCACGAGTCTTCTGAAATAATGGCACGGGTGTGCCCATTTAGAAAATATATACTTTTACAGGGTTTTTGTTAAAGATTTTACATCAATTTGTGGCCGAAGATTCGAACCCATGCCTGTTTTTAGCCGCACATCATTTAGGTGTGGAATGCACCCTTAATGTGGATCCATTGCGCGGTTATAATACACGAAGTAGGCCAAATATTGTATATGCCTCCTACCACACTACACTCGACAAAAGCGCTATTCGGACCTTGTAATGACTTGATATGGAACAGGATCGTAATGATCGTTTATCTTAGTCAAATGTTTCGATTTTATGCATACTACATGGTATGATAGCATTGGCCTTGCATATATGCTATTTAGACCTAGCTTGCAAATTACCTCACTTGGTTGAGCATGTATGTTACGATTAGTGACCTGTATGTCCTATTATTGTAATAATGAATGTCGCAGTGATTAATTTTCAATACGGATCACACCAACACACTGATCTAAAGTGAATGAGAGCGTATTATTATGGTTTTGTCCCTTTTATCTCGAAGTTTGTACTCCCACCCCCCAATCTTTTGGAAAAGTTGGAATGAAAAATTATTGACAATTTGGCTCGAATTTCAGCTATTTTTGTGTTTATTTTGCTCCTGATGCCTCATTCGAAAGCTGGTCACCACTGCCGGTCTTTGTTAATGGGTCTGATTGTCACGGTCAATGCATAATGCTATGATATTCTTATTGAGCTTATAAACTCGTGATTTTTCAGCAAAAGTCGCAAAACCAAAGATGGGGTAGGGGGAAAGTGATTGACGGAATATCCGATAAAACTGCATACTACAAGCAATTGTCGCATACCAAGAAACTCGCAAACACTCCCAGATTGTCATAGCCTTGAGAACAGGAAATTCTGAGAAAACTCCTAGCCTTGGGGTGCACTCCACACTAGGCCGGTTTCGCACAAAGTGGCCCCTCCCTAATTTATAATAAGGAAGGACGCCCGATTTTGACAACATGGTAATTCTTCTTACCTTTCTACTAGCTGATATCTATAGTATCACCCTGCTGCACGTAACCATTTCTCCAAACGAAGATATAACAATTGCTTGTTGATCGCACCCACTCGCCACTACAGAGTTAATCGTGTCCGGAATTGAATATCTGGCGGGTCAAAATCCTCACTTTTTCGGGAAGCGAAAATGATGATTCCTTTATGGCGATAAAATTTTACAAAAAACGAGTAGGTCGACCCCCTGTTTTTTTCGCCATTTTTAATTGTTCTTTGGACGGGAAACACTTTAACATACATAAAAAGAAAATCATTTCATACGTTTTCTCTGGGTTGCGGGTAGAATTTGACACATTTTCATCTATTTTATGGAGTTTTCCAGAAAAGTTGAAGAAGGTTTAAGGAGGATTGTACGTATTTTCTATTCAATTTCAATAGCTCACCGATCTTGAAACTAATGGCACGGGTGTGCCCATTTAGAAAATATATGCTTTACAGGGTTTTGTTAAAAGATTTTTACATCAATTTGTGGCCGAAGATTCGAACCCATGCCTGTTTTTAGCCCGCACATCATTTAGGTGTGGAATGCACCCTTAATATGTGGATCCATTGCGCGGTTATAATAATACAGAATGACCAAATATTGTATGTCCTCTACACTACACTCGATAAAAGCGCTTATTCGGACCTTGTAATGACATGATATGGAACGGGATCATAAAAATCACTTATCTTAGTCAGAAATCTTTCGATTTTATGCATACTACATGGTATGATAGCATTGGCCTTGCATATATGCTATTTAAACCTATACAGAATTACCTTCCCTTGGCTAGGCATATATGTTACGATTAGTGACCTGTATGTCCTATTATTGTCAATGTGAGAGTCAAAGTGATTAATTTTCAATACGGATCACACCAACACCCTGATCTAAGGTGAATGGGAGCGTATTTTTCTGGTTTTGTCCCTTTTATCTCGAAGTTTGTACTCCCACCCCCCAATCTTTTGGAAAAGTCGGAATGAGAAATTATTGACAATTTGGCTCGAATTTCAGCTATTTTGCGATTATTTTGCTTCTCATGCCTGATTCGACAGCTGGTCATCACTCCCGATCTTTGTGCATGGGTCTGATTGTCACGGTCAATGCATAATGCTATAATATTCTTATTGAGCTTGTAAACTCGTGATTTTTCAGCGAAGTCGCAAAACCAAAGATGGGGTAGGGGGAGAGAGTGATTGACGGAATATCCGATAAAACTGCATACTACAAGCAAGTGTCGCATACCAAAACTCGCAAACACTCCCAGATTGTCATAGCCTTGAGAACAGAAATTCTGAAAACTCCTAGCCTTAAGGGTGCATCACACACTAGGCCACGCAGGTTTTTCACTTGCAAATGGCCTCCCTAATTTTATAATAAGGAAGGACGCCCGATTTTGACAGCATGGTAATTCTTCTGCTTTTTCTACTAGCTGATATCCTATAGTATCACCCTGCACGTAACCATTTCTCCAAACGAAAGATATAACGAAATTGCTTGTTAAGTCGCACCCACTCGCCACTACAGAGTTAATCGTGTCGGAATTGAATATCTGGCGGGCCAAAATCCGCACTTTTTCGGGAAGCGAAAATGATGATTCATTTATGGCGATAACATTTTACAAAAAACGAGTAGGTCGACCCTCTGTTTTTTTTCGCCATTTTAAATTGTTCTTTGGACGGGAAACACTTTAACATACATGAAAAGAAAATCATTTCATGCATTTTCTCTGGTTTGCGGGTAGAATTTGACAGATTTTCATATATTTTATGGAGCTTTTCAGAAAAGTTGAAGAAGGTTTAAGGAGGATTGTACGTATTTTCTATTCAATTTCAATAGCTCACAAGTCTTCTGAAATAATGGCACGGGTGAGCCCATTTAGAAAATATATACTTTTACAGGGTTTTGTTAAAGATTTTACATCAGTTTGTGGCCGAAGATCCGAACCCATGGCTGTTTTTAGCCGCACATCATTTAGGTGTGGAATGCACCCTTAATGTAGGCTCCACTGCGCGGTTATAGTGAACGAGTAGGCCAAATATTGTATGTCCTCCTACACTACACTCGATAAAAGCGCCCCATTCGGACGCCATGTGAAGCTTGATATGGAACAGGATCGTAAAGATCGTTTATCTCAGTCAGAAATGTTTCGATTTTATGCATACTACATGGTATGATAGCATTGGCCTCGCATATATGCTATTTAGGCCTATACAGAATTACCTCCCCTTGGTTAGGCATGTATGTTGCGATTAGTGACCTGTATGTCCTATTATTGTCAATGTGAATGTCAAAGTGATTAATTTTCAATACGGATCACACCAACACCCTGATCTAAAGTGAATGAGAGCGTATTATTCTGGTTTTGTCCCTTTTATCTCGAAGTTTGTACTCCCAACCCCCAATCTTTTGGAAAAGTGGGAATGAAAAATTCTTGACAATTTGGCTAGAATTTCAGCTATTTTTGCGTTTATTTTTCTCCTGATGCCTCATTCGAAAGCTGGTCACCACTCCCGGTCTTTGTTAATGGGTCTGATTGTGCAGTCAATGCATAATGCTATGATATTCTTATTGAGCTTGTAAACTCGTGATTTTTCAGCAAAAGTCATAAAAACCAAAGATGGGGTAGGGGGAAAGTGATTGACGGAATATCGATAAAACTGCATACTACAAGCAAGTGTCGCATACCAAGAAACTCGCAAACACTCCCAGATTGTCATAGCCTTGAGAACAGAAATTCTGAGAAATTAGCCTTAAGGGTGCACTCCACACTAGGCCACGGTTTCGCACAAATGGCCCCTCCCTAATTTTTATAATAAGGAAGGACGCCCGATTTTGACAGCATGGTAATTCTTCTTACCTTTCTACTAGCTGATATCTATAGTATCACCCTGCTGGACGTAACCATTTCTCCAAACGAGGATATAATATTTGCTTGTTGATCGCACTCACTCGCCTCTACAGAGTTAATCGTGTCCGGAATTGAATATCTGGCGGACCAAAATCCGCACTTTTTCGGGAAGCGAAAATGATTCCTTTATGGCCATAACATTTTACAAAAAACGAGTAGGTCGACCCCCTGTTTTTTTTTTCGCTATTTTAAATTGTCCTTTGGACGGGAAAGACTTTAACATACATAAAAAGAAAATCATTTCGTACGTTTTCGCTGGGTTGCGGGTAAAATTTGACACATTTTCATATATTTTATGGAGTTTTTCAGAAAAGTTGAAGAAAGGTTACGGAGGATTGCACGTCTTTCCTTTTCAATTCCAATAGCTCACAAGTCTCCTGAAATAAGGGCACGAGTGTGCCCATTTACAAAATATATACTTCTACAAGGTTTTTGTTAAAGATTTTACATCTATTTATGGCCGAAGATCCGAACCCATGCCTGTTTTTAGCCGCACATCATTTAGGTGTGGAATGCACCCCTATAGGTTTTGTTAAGCTTCCAGCTTTCATTTCCGATATCGGGAATTCGGTGACAATTTCCGATATGGGAAATTCTATTTCCGATATCGGAAATTGAATTCCCGATATGGGAAATTCTATTTCCGATATCGAAAATTGTCACTGAATTTCCGATATCGGAAATTCTAATTCCCGATATCGGAAATTCTATTTCCGATATCGGGAATTACAATTTCCGATATCGGAAATTAGAATTTCCGATATCGGGAATTGAATTCCCGATATCGGAAATTCGGAATAAAAAGCACTTTGGCTTGCCATACAACTCTCTTATCGCCTGTCCCAGTTCGCGTAGATGCTCCTCACTTGTGTTGACGTCCCCTCAGCTTTGCTAAACCTGTGAACTTGATCTCGCACCATAAATCTTGTTTCCAGAACTTCTATCAACTTGGTTGAAATCTTGAAATTTGTTCATCAGTGTTGCTCGCTTCGCAGCCCTGTCTACTTGTCCGAGTTGTAGATGTACACCTGTTTATATAGGGTTTGGCCTGCAGTTTTGCCTTCCATGAACTGTCACTATAACCTATGAGGTATTCATTTCATTTTATGACGATTTGCGCCTTACACGTGAGTTACGTCGTCTAGCCAACTCACGCGGGGGATGTTCTCAAAGCCGGAATGCTCGCTACCTCATCTTCCAACTACTGTTGATGTGATGGATGAAATGACACTTCGGGATGACTGGCCTCATTAATAACGCTGGTGTCCGGATCTCTCTGCATTTTTCATCAGGATGTATTTAACAGTTCAGCAAGGCTTAATGACAGTTTATGTACTCGGGACACCAAGTACTGTAGAAACAATACTAATCCCACCACTCGTCACCAATTGTAGCGGAAATTTCCTATACTAAATGAGTTAGTATGGAAACTTATTTTTCAATGTCTAGATATGCTGCCACCAGTACCACTAAGGGTGATACGACCTGTATGATCTCTCGGTTCTTATGTGAGACTCGAGCGAGAACTGTTCTACACTGGTTTCTAATCTGTACAACCTTGTTTCTTCAGTATGAAACCTTATTGAACCTCTGCTTCAATAGACTTGAACACAACTATAACCAATCTTCGGGGGTGCCGCTACCAAGGGGGTACGTTTTCGTCGTGTCACCAAGTACTTATACACTCAATCATAACACTTGCTCCATTCGCTGCTGATACTGCTGTAGTCAGGTTTCAACATCTATTGTTGTGGTATTTCATCCAGTCACCATAGTAAATTATGGTCCCTTGTGCGAAATTGAATAATTCAGTTGCAGTAACTTTTGCAATAGACTATAGTCCAGTACCAATGATGAACATCAACAACGGTTTCAAGTTCAACAAATAACATTATAACTGTTTATTCACCTATATACATTTTCTGTTGTATACCAGTTTCATATATTGTCTATGCTATTCCTTGCATATATGTTTGCACCATGTTGAAAATAAATCTGACATCTCTGAACTAGTTGTTATGGTTGTATTTCCAATGATATGGATCTACACGAGATCCCAGTTCGCTGTGTGCAGAACTTGCACAGAGTACAATACAAATACGCTGTGTGCCGAAATGGTTATGGATACAATGTTGCTGTGCGGAAACGGTTGCACTTGCCGCCGACTCGAGAGACCCAACACTGTATACAGTCTGTGCCATATCGGTTGCCCGTGCAGATTTGGTTGTGCTGGCTTAAATTTTGCTATAACCGCTTTGCGTGCCAAAACTGTTTATTTTCCTTACTTACTAGAACTAACTTTCATGATTATTCACTGTTTATGACTTTTGCTCAACGAAGTTATCCTTAGAAGTTCAGCTCAATTGTCGCGGTATGGCTTCCTGCCGCTCTCAGCAGAGTGCATTTGAATAACCTGGCTCCGCACAGCAAATGGGATTTCCCAGGTTAAGCACAGCAAATGGGAATTGCCATGTTAAGCAGAACAGGATTTCTGTATGGTGTATAGCTCTTCTTGCAGCGCTAATTCAGCGGGAAATCTTGCTATTTATTTAGGGTGAATACTATAAACATCTATTCTGCAACTTGGTTGTTTTTACGATAGCAACTACGGTTTTATTTTAGCTGTCGGAGAGAACTTGTATGTCCGGCTCTGAGAGCATCACCGAGTGTACTGTGCGAAAACGGCTGTATTTATAGATTTCTGACAAAGCAGTCGGAGCCTAAAATACTATACAAAATGAGACGATCTGATTGGCCGAGAGGCGAAGTTTTGGCTACTGTCAATCACAATTGTACACAGAACGGCTGAGAAATACGAAATGGGGAAATATTTCCATACCCCATACAATTTTATAACTAAATAATTTCCATATAATTATTTCATGTTTCTGACTGAACTTATGTGAGAAATATACCCAAAGATCTGAAGTTTGTATTGTGTGTTTAAATACAACTTCGTCCATCGCTAATGTGTGAAACGAGGTCGGGAAACACTGTCAAACTTCCCCGCGAAGTTCCCGCTCCATCCTCAAACAGCGTGTTCGCTATGAAAACATATCGGGGTTCCGTGCGATAAAACAGAAGAATGGGGATGCTATCTGAACGATTAATAACCGCATGGTAAGCGTAATACTATGAATTTCCAAGTTATAATGTCTCAGACGCTAACTCGTCCGACAAACATAGTTTCTGATCGAAAATCTATAAGTTGACAACAACAACACATGCATGCAGTAAAAACTGGCGGCAAATCAGGTTGTCGAGAATTTTGATAAACTTCTAACATCTATAGCGCTTAAATTACTACGTATTATGAGCTGACACTTCGCCATAATAAACTTGAATCTATTGTGCAAACTTAGATAAGTAGGAATTTGCATGAAATTACTTGAAAGAGATGAAACTCACGGATTTCCGACTCTGGGTGTAAATTTCTCAACAGGCCAAATTTCATCACACAGACGATGTATGCGTGAGGCTCTCGACGGTCTAATGCTTATGTTTTGGCGCTGAAGTCGAGGCTCAAGAATGTGGGCGCTTTATCCAAACATAGTTCTTGAACACATACCTGGCGAATTTTCGCCACAGTACCCACTGGAATACCTATATGCTGTTGATATATTGTGTTGCCAAATTTCACATAGTCCTATTCATAAGAGAACAGATATAGGTCAGCCAATAGTGGTGCACAATTAGTACCCACTGGAATACCTATATGCTGTTGATATATTGTGTTGCCAAATTTCACATAGTCATATTCATAATAGAACAGATATAGGTCAGCAAATAGGGGTAGGCAATTACGATGTCGAAATTGTAATCATCTTTTTTGTCATACAATCGACGAGAGAGAAGGCCCGCTTCGTTTTATAGAGATATAGGTTTAAATATGATGTGCCTGTAGGGTTATCTGTAGTTTCCTTCAAATCCAGTGAAGGTGGATATATATCCTTCACTGCGTCATTTATATAGCGATTATCCACAGCGAGAAGATCGTCTATATAGCGTTTGGTGAATGAGAAGGAACGGGCTTTGAATGGAACGGTTTTTGAAAGCGCCTGCATATAGTCACATTCATAAGAGAACAGATATAGGTCAGCCAATAGAGGTGCACAATTAGTACCCATTGGAATACCTATATGCTGTTGATATATTGTGTTGCCAAATTTCACATAGTCATATTCATAAGAGAACAAATAGGTCAGCCAATAGGGGTGCACAATTAGTACCCATTGGAATACCTATATGCTGTTGATATATTGTGTTGCCAAATTTCAGTCATATTCATAAGAGAACAGATATAGGTCAGCCAACACGGGTGCACCATTAGTACCCACTGGAATATTTATATGCTGTTGATATATTGTGTTGCCAAATTCACAGTCATGTTCATAAGAGAACAGATATAGGTCAGCCAATAGGGGTGAACAATTAGTACCCATTGGAACAAGTATATGCTGTTGATATATTGTGTTGCCAAATTTCAGTCGTATTCATAAGAGAACAGATATAGGTCAGCCAATAGGGGTGCACAGTTAGCACCCATTGGAATACCTATATGCTGTTGATATATTGTGGTGCCAAATTTCACATGGTCGTATTCATAAGGGAACAGATATAGGTCAGCCAATAGGGGTGCGCAATTAGTACCCATTGGAATACCTATATGCTGTTGATATATTGTGTTGCCAAATTTCACATAGTCATATTCATAAGAGAACAGAAAGGCCAGCCAATAGGGGTGCACAATTAGTACCCACTGAAATACCTATATGCTGTTGATATATTGTGTTGCCAAATTTCATAGTCATATTCATAAGAGAACAGATATAGATCAGCCAATAGGGGTGCACAATTAGTACCCACTGGAATACCTATAAGCTGTTGATATATTGTGTTGCTAAATTTCACATAGTCATATTCATAAGAGAACAGATATAGGTCAGCCAATAGGGGTGCACAATTAGTACCCACTGGAATACCTGTATGCTGTTGATATATTGTTGCCAAATTTCGTATAGTCATATTCATAAGAGAACAGATATAGGTCAGCCAATAGGGGTGCACAATTAGTACCCACTGGAATACCTATATGCTGTTGATATATTGTGTTGCCAAATTTCACATAGCCATTTTCATAAGAGAACAGATATAGGTCAACCAATAGGAGTGCACAATTAGTACCCATTGGAATACCTATATGATGTTGATATATTATGGTGCCAAATTTCACAGTCATATTCATAAGAGAACAGATATAGCTCAGCCAATAGGGGTGCACAATTAGTACCCATTGGAATACCTATATGCGGTTGATATATTGTGTTGCCAAATTTCACAGTCATATTCATAACAGAACAGATATAGGTCAGCCAATAGAGGTGCACAATTAGTACCCATTGGAATACCTATATGCTGTTGATATATTGTTGCCAAATTTCACATGGTCGTATTCATAAGGGAACAGATATAGGTCAGCCAATAGGGGTGCACAATTAGTACCCAATGGAATACCTATATGCTGTTGATATATTGTGTTGCCAAATTTCACATAGTCATATTGAGAAGAGAACAGATATAGGCCAGCCAATAGGGGTTCACAATTAGTACCCATTGGAATACCTATTAATATTGATATATTGTTTCCAAATTTCACAGTCATATTCATACGAGAACTGATATAGGCCAGCCAATAGGGGTTCATAATTAGTACCCATTGGAATACCTATATGCTGTTGATATATTGTGTTGCTAAATTTCACATATTCATAATAGAACAGATATAGGTCAGCCAATAGTTGTGCACAACTAGTACCCATTGGAATACCTATATGCTGTTGATATAATGTGTTGCCAAATTTCACATAGTCATATTCATAAGAGAACAGATATAGGTCAGCCAACAGGGGTGCACAATTAGTACCCATTGGAATACCTATATGCCGTTGATATATTGTTGCCATATTTCACATGGTCGTATTCATAAGGGAATAGATATAGGTCAGCCAATAGGGGTGCGCAATTAGTACCCATTGGAATACCTATATGCTGTTGATATATTGTGTTTCCAAATTTCACAGTCATATTCATAAGAGAACAGATAGGTCAGCCAATAGGGGTGGACAATTAGTACCCACTGGAATACCTATATGCTATTGATATATTGTGTTGCCAAATTTCATAGTCATATTCATAAGAGAACAGATATAGATCAGCCAATAGGGGTGCACAATTAGTACCCATTGGAATACCTATATGCTTTTGATATATTGTGTTGCCAAATTTCACATAGTCATATTCATAAGAGAACAGATAGGTCAGCCAATAGGGGTGCACAATTAGTACCCATTGGAATATCTATATGCTGTTGATATATTGTGTTGCCAAATTTCAGTCATATTCATAAGAGAACAGATATAGGTCAGCCAATAGGAGTGCACAATTAGTACCCATTGGAATACCTATATGCTGTTGATATATTATGTTGCCAAATTTTACATAGTCATATTCATAAGAGAACAGATATAGGTCAGCCAATAGGGGTGCACAATTAGTACCCATTGGAATACCCATATGCTGTTGATATATTGTGTTGCCAAATTTCACAGTCATATTCATAAGATAACAGATATAGGTCAGCCAATAGGGGTGCACAATTAGTACCCATTGGAATACCTATATGCTGTTGATATATTGTGTTGCCAAATTTCATATAGTCATATTCATAAGAGAACACATATAGGTCAGCCAATAGGGGTGCACAATTAGTACCCACTGGAATACCTATATGCTGTTGATATATTGTGTTGCCAAATTTCACATAGTCATATTCATAAGAGAACACATATAGGTCAGCCAATAGGGGTGCACAATTGGTACC
Organism: Hanleya hanleyi; assembly: GCA_036873755.1. Taxonomy (NCBI): domain Eukaryota; kingdom Metazoa; phylum Mollusca; class Polyplacophora; order Lepidopleurida; family Hanleyidae; genus Hanleya; species Hanleya hanleyi. The sequence goes on from JAVTVY010034312.1 coordinate 24,106, forward strand.
CAATGTGACATAGCGGAAGTAGGTACAAGTGTGAGCTATTATCATAGAAGTTACTATCGTGGTGGGGCAAAGAAATAGTGGCCAACCCTCCTTCTCCAGAATCTCTCCTTGCCACTAGGCCAAGTTGCCGGCTTCATGACATGGCCTTGATTTCACCCCTCAAGAGTGTATCGACATGCCTCTGTTTACGGCTGAGATCTGGATGAACATATACATTTTCAAACCTTCGCTTCCACGTTTTGCAGCTTTGCTTTGTCGAGAATATGGCCTTTTAGTGTTTGAGGTGTAACTTTCAGTTATCTGTATGTGTTGGGCTTCCCTCCAATTATTGGGACTTCTGTCCAAGTCTCCGTGAGATTGTGGCGGATATATTTTCAATAACTCTAAGGCTAGATTGCTGAAAACTGCCTGACCATATTTTTTGGTCAATCTTATCTGGAAAATGTAAAAAGAAATCGGTGACGTCAGTTAAAAAAATCTAGTTATATTTTCTTCGCAAAAACTGCGCGGTGAATTAGTAAATAATAATCTGATGTGAAATAAAATATCTTTTTCTCACTTTTCCTCGCAGAATAGTTTGTATAAACTTTGTATAAAAGGGGTTGTTCTTTTGAAGAGCATTTTTATGCAATCTCAAAAGCTTATTGCTTCAGGAGTTTGTCTCTGTTGTTCCTTTTTGTTGTGATAACGTGGGTTCCAAACTTACCACAACGTCCTTGAAAGAGAGATAATCCATATAGGTTTGATACTTTCTGTCAAAATTCACCGAAGGGGTCGTTGTCGAGTTTTATCGCTCTCGTCAGTATTTAGGAGGTAGGGAGGTGGTAGCTTTGTAGATAGCATAGGGCCTAGTCTATTAGGTTTAAATTCGACTGCCGTCAGAAGCTTAGGATTTTGCTTAGGGTTAGGAGTTTTAAAGATATTCAGGTTGGGTTTTAGTTAGTTTCTTTTTATCCGGGATTAGGAGTTGCGCTCAAAATCCCGACAATGACCCAATTTGGTGATAACAAAAAGAAACACCACCTTTCTGTAATGTGATCAGTTTAATGTGGTTTTTTGCACGGCCACATTAAATTGCTTGCCAATTCAGTCCCTGGTGATTCTTGGGGATTGATACAAAATTGATGTTTGGAACAGTTTTGGAACTACGGGATCACTGTAAACAATATCAAATGAACAAGTGGTACAGGCTCTCTACAAATTTAACACAGCGGTCCTGGAATGTGTGTGTGTTTGGGGGGTGGGTCATTAGGATCCCCTGCCAATCTCCAGAACGTAGCATATTTGTGTAATTTCGAATCTTTTCCACATCCCCCTTACCCAAGTAATGGATCATGGATAAATTCAAAATCCAGAAAAGTGAACAAAAGCTATTTTATTTCACATCAGATTTGTTCACCAATTTACCTGGCAGTTTTTACTGAGAAATGACATCAATAAATAATTCTAAAAAATAGAAAAAATGCCTTTTTAGAAAATGACATCACTGCGACGTCATCATGCTGCTATCTTGGATTTTATTACCTCAATTAGACTACCTCAATGGATTAGAAAAATATTTACGGGTACGGAGTCGAAATGAACCCACAGGCCTGGATATTTTTCAAAAAGCCAAGACCAGATAGTGTTAATGTCCTATCTTGCCGATCATCGTCACTACGTAATGCTCGGATTCGGATCTTTTTTACTTCCAGGCGTCAAATCCGGCGTTCAATATTTAGTTCTTCTCCACCAAATAATTACTGTGGCGATAATCAAATACCTTTTCGTCGTACTACAGTTAACACTAAACCCAAGTATGCACGAAATAAACGTTTTTAAATAGCCTACAAAGCAATTTCCAAGTTGAAGTATGGTATATCTCAGTCACGTGTATCCAATCAATAAAAAATGTCACATCTGTTGGGTATTTTTCGCAAAAAGAAAAGTACTATTTTGCGACAACTACAATTAACGTTGCTCAATAATTCTCGCCGTGTGTTCTATAGGAAATCTTTTTTACCGACAACATGAAGTTATTTCCATGTTCTTTGGATATTAAGGTTTCCAGAACAGTTGCATGAATTAAATTTGCACCTTTTGTGTCGGTAACCTTTTGCGACCGGTATAGTTGGAGAGCTTTCTCCGAATTGCCGAAGAGATTGTGTTGGCCGATATCAACCATGAGCTGAAGTCTTGTCAACCAATCGGTACCATTCGTACTAAGTACATCATGGAGCTGTGTAAACCAGTCAACCGGAAACCTAAATCAACAATATCGAGGTACCAAATAGCCAGTATTCGGACAACGAATTATGGACCAACCAGTGGCTGTTTAGACAAGGAGTTTAGAATTTGATATGAAACTGCAGAATCATGAATATAAAGTTATGAGAAACTATTTGAAATTAAAACATTACCAGAACTACCACCTGTGCTGTTAAGCTACATCAGTGGCGGCCTCTGGTCCAGCTACTGATGATGGCAACCGTTGACCAGTGGTCGGTGATTACCAATTCTTTCCTATTCGATATTCTAAAAATACAGAAATCACAATTTGTATTGATTGTACTCCACCCTAAACACGAAGCAATTTGTATATGAGAATATATTTATTTTTCAGAGATTTTTTTTTGTAAATTGAAAATCCAATTATTTCTTTCAATTAATTTTTAATTAAGTAACTATCTCTGGCCAAATTAGTCTGGGCAATTTCTATTCTATAACATCTGCGGCAACCTGTATCTTTTGTTACAATTAGCTGTTGGGATAATTATATAATTATAAAATGAATTAATATACCTGTTCATTGTATTTCTTTCATTTGATATGATATGAGGCGTACTTTAGCCCCCGTTCAATACTGACCGTATGAAAAAGATGGTGTTGATAGATCGGCCCCTGGTTGATACCGGTCAACTAACCACCAGGAAATGCTGAAGATCGGACAATGATGATCCATAAACTATAATCAACGTCAGGACTGCTGAAAATGAATTGTAAGCCAACCAACCGTTACCCTGGAACGATGACGTCTACGAACTAAGTGCCGTTGTGTGAACCAGTCAACTGGTAACCTTGAATGATGGGACCTACCAACCAACCAATCGGTGATATCGGAGAAAAGGATCTAGCTGACCATTACCAGGTATTGGCATGGGAATTTTTAGAATGGTAGCTTATTGTTAATTCGGTTATAACACGGTACCGTTTACATCATGTCTGCCTGTTCTAATACCCGCACTTGAGCTACTCCCGCCTGGCAAAAACTTGAGGGAGACGCCGTAAATTTGTAGCTTACCATATTGGGGTAATTTTGAGCCTATTTGCATGAAAAAATATTGAGCAGCGCATCATAAGAAAATTCAAAATGGCGGCCATTTTGGGTACCAGTACGATGATGTTTCCGTCAATTGTCTTCAACATTTTTGCTTTTCTGCAGGGAAAAATGAGCAACAAATTCTTTTATTTCAAATTCGTGAAGTTTTCGTCATGTTTCTAAACAATTTCTGCTTTTCTGGGAGGAAAAGTGGGCAAAACTATTTAACTTCAGCTCAGTAACTGAAGACTATTACTTACGAAATCATGCATATTTTCCGGAGAAAAGACATAAATAAAAAAGAAATCGAAAAATCGACCAAAAATTATTTTTGGAAATTGCGTCATTATGACGTCATCACAGCGGTCCTGTTTACATTTTCTGTAAGAGCTGGGCTCAAGGGTATAGTGTGATAAGTTCCAGCACCCTAGCTCAGGTGGAAAGAATAACCTTTGGGGAGGAAATGCCCACCAGGCCAAGTAGGGTCCAAGAAAAGCCCCGGTGAAATGGGGTTGAGCTACATCAGCGATCGCGTTTGTCCAGTGACGTTTGATGGTACCCAGTGACTAGTGGTGGGCGAATAGCCATCCTTTCCCTCTGAACAGCTATATTCTAAACATATAGAAATGACAGTTTCCCCCCCCCCCCCCCCACACCCACAATCTTACCTCAGAAAATAAAATAAAATTTACTGTTTTAAAATCCAATTATTTCTTTCAATTAAGTTAATTCAAGAATTATTTCTGGTCAAATGAATCTTGACACTTTTTTTGTTGGTCGAACAACCTGTAAATTGTGAGAAAAAAAAATTCTTATCTTTTATTGTATTAGTTTTTGAAATAATTATATAAATATAAAATGTTAGAATTATTTTGTGTATGCATTGTATTTTTCTATTCATTTAATATTTTATGATGTGTACATTAACTATATATTTCAGTTTTATTCCCGTCCATCACTGACCTTATGATATAGATGAATGGTGTTGAAACTCCAGCTGATGGTTGAAGCCTGCCAACTAGGCAGTAATAGTCTAACAAAAACTACATGACGAACAATCAACCGGTATCCTCTTACAACGATGAACTATGAATTAACCAGCGCTATTCTGTGAATTGTGAGCCAACAATGGTTAATGTTGAAGGACGGGGACTATCAACTTAGAAGTGCCAAGACCTATGCTGAAATGTATGAACCAGCCAACCTGTAAAATCCGATGATGGGACCTACCAAACAACCAGAAGGGAATGGTATCTAGTAACTAGCCATTACCAGGTATACAGTAAAGTACATTTTACAATGGTAGCAGGTTATTAATCTTCACATATACGTACCCGAAAAATATCGGTGCCGCCCAAAAATATTCCAACAAATATTCCAATATTTTGAGATTTTCGAACAAACTGTCATTGTTTCAATCTTGTATTTCCATTCTGATAACAGCAACTCAAGCAATTCCTAGGTGTTACCAACAAAAAGATTGACGATAATCAACTTTTTCATTACAGAAAATTAATCAACCACAACATATGACAACGACGTGGTCTACCAGGTACGCTTGCAGTGGCGTGAATAGATGCTGAAAATGAATTGTGGACCGGCCAACCAACCACCCTGTAGGACCAATGAGCTACTGGCCCATAACTCTTGACATGAATTAGAACAAAATGAATTACGACAACAGTGTGATCCGATCAACTTAGGCGACCCGGACCAATGAAGAGTGGAAACGGGGATGTTTCATAGCGGTTTTCCGCTCATAATTTACAGCTTCAACCGCGAGCTTCTGTCGTTCGACCTTGAAACTGGCTGGGGTTCCCATCTTTCAAGTAAAAGCCGTCTGTTTGCATTGTATTGTTCTTCACGTTTTGTACAGATTTGTTTTCACACGCATAGAAACCTTGTTACCGCGATTTCTCAGGAACTACTGCATGGATCTTTTTCAAATTTGGCACACAGCTTCCCCTTGGGGTCTAGTTGTGCAAGAAACCTTTTCTGGTCCGATTCGAAAATCCAATATGGTCACCAGGCAGCCATCTTGGATTTTCCCATGAAACATTGTTACCGCGATTTCTCAGGAACTACTGCATGGATCTTTCTCAAATTTGGTTTAAAATTAGACATAGGCTGAAAATATATCATTAGCAATATAAACTCAGCAAGAGATACCAAAGTTAACACAAGGCGATTGACAGATTGTAAACTTGCGACTAACTGGGATATATATCCTACTCGGGATATTAAATCCAAGTTTGGATATTGAAATTTATCCTAATTGGGATATTTTGATCGATTTTCATGCTAAACGTCAATGGCGAATTGCAGCATCTAAACAACAAAAACAGGATAGAATTTACTTCACAAAACTGCCAATCCGATTGTATAATTTTGCTGACTTTTCCCCACCAAAATGATTCTCCGTGTTATTACAATTACGTGCATTATTTTTTTTTTGGTGTTATTTGCAGTATATGTCCCATCACTCACCCCTGGTGTATGCCTTTATACGAACACGATAACTACGGTAGCAAAATATGCCAGCTTGCAATCATGGAAGTATAAAAATGATATCCAATGTGGGATATTTTATCCCAGTTGGGATATATATCCCACCTAGCAGTTTACCCCGACCTGTCCACTGAGCAGAGGTGGTGCTCCTAATCAAAACGAGGTTTCATCTAACGACAGCTTTGATTGGCTGACTTAGAGTATTGGGATGTATATGTTTCAGCTTAGAGAGATCGGCAGCCATTTTGACACAAGTGATGTTTTTAATGTGATTATGGACTCGCTAAATTGTTATAAAAGGGTTACGATAAAGGAATGTCTTGGTCTAATTCGTTACTAGAATATTTGAACCTCTAAAATGAACATTTGACACCTTAACATGTTTGTTACTTTGTTAATTTAGGATCAAAGAAATGCATTGGGGAAAAAATATACCTTGCAGCTCAATACAACGTGCTGCAGGAGATATCGCCATGTCATGGTACATCAGCATAGGGGTCTTTGTCGGGTTGTTGCTGTCGATTGCTGACTTGGAGAACAGTGCTGAGGGAATAGGCACTTAGGGATGGAGTTTAGGGTTATGGTTATTTTTAGGAAGTTCCAATCATGTCAGCTGACGGGCGAGGATGGTGGTAGATGTTAGATTTATGTAAGGATATGGATTGGGATTAGCTCAGGGATTGGTTTAGGGCTTAGCTTAGGGATCAGCACTTGGGATTCAGTGTTAACAGTTTGCCTCAATGCCTGACAACGACTCCATGGCCATATCTTTTTTTTTTCATTTTTTTTCAATCGTAGTAGAATTTATTCACACATGACAATGGTACAGAGTTTACAATGAAAATAACAAATAACAATACATATTATACTCGATCACACTGTCATATTAGTTTCATATTTAAAATTAGATTTATATTTACACGCATTGCAGTTTCGCGAACTTTTGCTATATATATATGGATGGAATTTTGTATATTACAGTATGTACAAGCAGGTATATAACATATGTATAGTGATATCGATATATCTTGGAGATTATAATTTTCTCATTTTTGTATCCTTAAATATTTACATTTTGCCATAGTACGATTAAGGAAAATGATAGTAACAAAAAAAAAAGACGAAAGAGAAATAAAAACTTGTAAGAATATTTTGAGAACCCTGTCGACAAATTAGAGTGGATACGATAGAGTAAAGCCAAGCGAAGAACTAATAAATACCACCTGAAAACAAAACAAAACAAATGTACATCAATTGCATGCATCCCATTTTTTAACAGTTTCTGTATGTTTTCTTATTTTTATGACACAAATACAACATTTCGGTCAGAAAGGGCCTTAATCGAAGGAATCTGCCAGGGGACCCCACTTCGTTTTGAAGGCTGTAATATTGTTTTTAGCCCACCATCACCAGATGGTGGGCTGTTCAAATCACTTTTCGTCCGTGGTCCGTCGTCCGTCAGTCAGTCAGTCAGTCAGTCCGTCCGTCAGTCCGTCCGTAAACAATTCTTGTTACCGCGATTTCTCAGGAACTACTGCATGGATCTTTTCCAAATTTGGTACACAGGATCCCCTTGGGGTCTAGTTGTGCAAGAAACATTTTCTGGTCCGATTCGAAAATCCAATATGGCCACCAGGCAGCCATCTTGGATTTCCCCCTGAAACCTTGTTACCGCGATTGTTACCGCGATTTCTCAGGAACTACGGCATAGATCTTCTTCAAATTTGGTACCCAGGTTCCCCTTGGGGTCTAGTTGTGCAAGAAACCTTTTCCGGTCCGATTCGAAAATCCAATATGGCCACCAGGTAGCCATCTTGGATTTCCCCATGAAACCTAAGTTACCGCGATTTCTCAGGAACTACTGCATGGATCTTTTTCAAATTTGGCACACAGGTTCCCCTTGGGGTCTAGTTGTGCAAGAAACCTTTTCTGGTCCGATCCGAAAATCCAATATGGCCACCAGGCAGCCATCTTGGATTTCCCCATGAAACCTTGTTACCGCGATTTCTCAGGAACTACTGCATGGATCTTTTTCAAATTTGGCACACAGCTTCCCCTTGGGGTCTAGTTGTGCAAGAAACCTTTTCTGGTCCGATTCGAAAATCCAATATGGTCACCAGGCAGCCATCTTGGATTTCCCCATGAAACATTGTTACCGCGATTTCTCAGGAACTACTGCATGGATCTTTCTCAAATTTGGTTTAAAATTAGACATAGGCTGAAAATATATCATTAGCAATATAAACTCAGCAAGAGATACCAAAGTTAACACAAGGCGATTGACAGATTGTAAACTTGCGACTAACTGGGATATATATCCTACTCGGGATATTAAATCCAAGTTTGGATATTGAAATTTATCCTAATTGGGATATTTTGATCGATTTTCATGCTAAACGTCAATGGCGAATTGCAGCATCTAAACAACAAAAACAGGATAGAATTTACTTCACAAAACTGCCAATCCGATTGTATAATTTTGCTGACTTTTCCTCACCAAAATGATTCTCTGTGTTATTACAATTACGTGCATTATTTTTTTTTTGGTGTTATTTGCAGTATATGTCCCATCACTCACCCCTGGTGTATGCCTTTATACGAACACGATAACTACGGTAGCAAAATATGCCAGCTTGCAATCATGGAAGTATAAAAATGATATCCAATGTGGGATATTTTATCCCAGTTGGGATATATATCCCACCTAGCAGTTTACCCCGACCTGTCCACTGAGCAGAGGTGGTGCTCCTAATCAAAACGAGGTTTCATCTAACGACAGCTTTGATTGGCTGACTTAGAGTATTGGGATGTATATGTTTCAGCTTAGAGAGATCGGCAGCCATTTTGACACAAGTGAGTTGGCAGAGATGTTCTCCTGTATTGTTCATTCATAATTTACATAAAATAAAGAACCCCAAGCGTTTTAGCGGACAACACTGAACTACATAACGGATAATTTCACTGTTAACACTGATGAAACACGCAAGTATGGTATCGTAGTTTGGAATATTGATTTTCTTTTGGAACGAAGGCATTTGTGAATTGTGTTCATCATCATGCATGGCAGTGTTCGATGCGTGACTCACCCTCGTGGTGTTCCGCGACCTGTGCTAAGTGTCAAATAGATTTTTCTTCGCTTCCAGTACCAAATGTGCACAAAAATAAATAAAATAAAAATACTACAAAACGAAGACGAAGGATCCTCCGTACATGTACATTCACTTTCAGGCTAACTTTGCTCATTTCTCTTGTACTATAACAACCGACATAAGTTCAGTTTCTAGAAATCTTGAAACTTCTGAAACTTAGAAAGATTATATCTTGGTGTTTTCCAGTGTCCCTTTTTCCATCTTTTTCGCTCAGATTCGAAATTCTGTAAACAAAATTACAACTCAATCGTCTTAGTAACAATGGACAAAAAGATCCTCTTGTCATTAGCTTACAATTATCGGACAATGGTGGGCGCCAAGATCCTTCAGGATCTCTCGTTTTTTTTGCTATCCTTCTCTCCATATTCCTTGCGTTATAAATATAGTCCTTAAGAATCCATGGCCACATCAGTATAACTTTGTAACACTGACCTGTAAAGGTGTTCTGTATCGATCTATTGCAAACATATCACATGAATCTAGTGTAATTGTAGATTGAAATATCACTAATGAATTGAAATAATAACTGTAATACATTGTCAATCAGATAAGTTTGGTCACTAGTTCCAATCTGATTTAAAATGATTGGAATTAGGGACAAGATTCAGTCTATTACATTGGATTTTCAAATTAGTTAAGACAATATTGTACCAATTGCCGCTTATCCCTGCTTGCTCGAGTCAATGAGCTGATGGCATGACCAGTCCCAGGTGTCACGGTGACTTGGCCATTAATACACCTGGGTTCGAAGGGAAATGTTTTATTTCTGTTTTAATACAGGGTTAAGCAGGTGGGAAAATAAGTTTTAATACAGAATTTAATTTAATTTACAGATATTAATTTGTGCTTACAATATTGCATTATGTATTCTTGTTTTGGTATTCTCAACATTATTATTGTATAACCACTGAAGGATTGAAATTATTAAGACAAATGACATGACAACAATATTATACTTCAATTCTGAAACCATTGTGTATATTTGCTTCATAAAAAAAACTTGACAAATCCATGGTTCCCAGTAAATAACACAAAATCAATAAACCATTATATAAAATTTTTGTAATTGTTCACTCATGCTTTCCCAGAGTTTTTCCCTTTCAAAGGAAATATTTTATTTCTGGTTTTTAATGCAGGGTGAAGTAAACGGGGGAAATGTTTTAATACGCAGAACTTGCCAAAGATTTTAATGCATTATTACATTACATTGCAGCTTTATCAACATTATTATTATATAACCATTAGAACTATTGTAATTATTATCAAACTTTTATTGGTATGATCATTATCGCGATGAGATGACCACTGTAATACTTTGTCGGCACGAGGGTTTAATTATAAAACCCTACTTGTATTATGTATTTGTTTACAAATCCAGGTTTCCCCATACATAGCATAAAATCAAATAAAATATAAATCCCATAATTGTGCACCCATGTTTACCCAAAGTTTTCGTTTCTAGTTTTTTATTCAGAGTTAACTTTTCTAACACACAGATGTTACGATGTTAATTCATGGTTACATTATTATATTATTGTATCTTCAACATTATTATTGTATGACCAATAAAATTATCATACTTACTATTAATCTTTTAGTTTTATATGAGGGATATTAGTCGAGTTATTTATTGCCCAAGCTTCATGTCTCTACCCAATGGAGAAGCTCTCGATGGAGCATAGCAATCGGCTTCTTACGGAAACCAGTTGTCGTTAAATTCCGTTGCCTCCCAAGCTTAAGAAAATGTTTTAACACTGGTGCAAATAACTAGCACAATACAACCCTGCTATTTACGAAAGAGCCCCTTTTGTCACCCTTTGGAAAATATACAGGTAAGTTATCGTTATTCCCAATATCTCAGTGGATAATAAGCTTTGTACTGTCGCTGGTATATTAAGGCCTAAGTCCACTATTACAATTTACATTGACGGCCATGTTAACTTAATTGCATCTCGCCGATTCCCTATTACTTCCATATTTCGGCAAGTGCCACATCCTGACAAACATCTTGACAAATGTTGACCATCTCGATATTGAGTTATACGCACAAGTAACAATGACGCGAACAATTGTCGCAGTCCCAAAGTCGTACAGCTAAATCATCGATTTTCAGATGGAATTCATTCTGTGCTTTATAAATGATTTTGAATTTTACACGACTTGCGTGGTTGAGGCTTGGTCTATTTAATATGGACATGTTACCAATTATAACAAGAGTCAACATTGGATTCAATGTATGCCGGCACAACAGATTTTCATTTTGGAGTGACCATTAGCTTTCCCCGAAACAGCTTTGCCTTGCCGGACTTTAACGACCTCATAATGCTGCGGGTGTTTCGACCCTCCCGATGCTTAGGTTGATCCGAAAGTACACATTGCACACTTTTGTACTGGATAGACCACATCTTTAAAATGACTGTTTGCCAAGACATTTTACACCGTGAAATTTGTCACATTCCACAGCCCTTAGTTGGGATGATAACACCGCATTATCTTAACTATGTTTTGACATTTGCGTTGAACGACCTTGACCTTTCACATTTACTTCCATACTCAACATAAATGTATGCACTTACAAAACAAAATAATGTCCCAATTGTTGAGCCGCACTGACCGTGGCTTTCATTTGTGTATGTAACCCGTCTTTCCTTATTGTACCTAAAATGAAACTTCCAATTTTACCGATATTGACCTTTTGACATTGACCTCTAGTTTGGTATGCGACACATCTTCTGGCCCTGATATATTGGGCCGCCATGACCTTGAACTCTGACCAATGACCTCCATCGTATTAAGCGACAAATCGTTACAACGTACCGGATGCACTCGCTTAAATTGGGACTGTAGATAGAAAATGCCAAAAGATAGACTGGATATAACACAGAAGGACGGCCGAAATCTCCATCAATTAATACGTCCGCCTTTCTGGTGGGCATATAAAATGTCTATTGCGGATCTGTCCATCCAGTTCTGGTGGTACGAAGGATCCGACGTTTCCTGGGATTTTTTTTTCTCTTGCCGTGGTTTTGACGTCTTGCAGGTTTACAAGATTTTTTTCTTCAAATTTGCATTGTTGTAGAACCCCGCCTCTCTTCCCACACACACGAATGCTTTCATGGTAGAATTTACACTTAAAATTGCCTCCCCCATCCCTAAATATCCAATGTTTGTGACCCTGTTTAATAGGCCAATATCTACAATACAGGTATAAGATAGTGTTCACGAAAAGTTATGGGCGTCGTTGAAATATGCATCCATTAACACATCTTATCCCCAACAATAACCTATGAAATTCACCATCTCATCTTGACATCCGTTATCTAGATCATTTTCAACATATTTTCAACCGATTTCTCGAGTACCAAAAACTGAGGTCAGTAAAGCAAAGGCCAATGTCCCTGTGGCCTATAAATTGTGAGACAATAATCCAGGTATTGAAATTCTCGCAGGTCAATAGTAGGAAAGTAAGCGTATTTTATTGTGAAAGAGCAGTCCGGTGTAGGTCAAGTCCAGTTCAAATGTCGGCTTTGTCTTTTTTATGTAAATTTTTAATCTTTAAAATAAATTAAAAATAAATAATGAGCTGTAGTATAATTTCTCGACTTTTCTTTAAAATAATTTACACCATTCTGAAAAGCCTGTATACAGCTACACCATGCCATTAATTTTACTGCGGTGCGCGGCTTTGTTTTTTTTTGTATACTATCTAGAAATATTAAACAATATGATAAAATATATGTAGATGGGTATAATTGGTAGACTTTTCGTCTAAACTAAGTTGCGCGTCGCTCTGAATTTACTCTATTCTGAAAGACAATGTACATAGTTACACCATACCATTAATTTCAGGGCGGCGCGCGTCTTTTTTTATATAAATTTCTAACCTTTAAAATAAATTAAAACGGAATAATGAGTGGTGTTATATGGTATTTCGACTTTTCTTTAAAGTAATGCGGCGCGCCGCTGTGGTTCTACACTATTCTAAACAAGCCTGTACACAGTTACACCATGCCACTAATTTGAGGGCGGCGCGCGGCTCTGTTTGTTATACGCTGTCTCAAAACATTAAACAATATGAAAAAATATCACGTAGAGGGTTATAATTGATAGACTTTTCTTTTAAGCCAAGCTGCGCGCCCCTCTGAGTTTACTCTACTTGAACGACCGTGTCCGTTGTTATACCATACTATTAATTTCAGGGCGGCGAGTGGCTTTGTTTTTTTTATGTAAATTTTTAATCTTTAAAATAAAATACAAATAATGAGCTGTGGTATAATTTGTCGACCTTTCTTTAAAATAATGCGGCGCGCCGCTGTGAATTTACACTATTCTGAAAAAGTCTGTATACAGCTACACCATGCCATTAATTTTACAGCGGCGCGCTGTTTTGTTTTTTTGTATACTATCTAGAAACATTAAGCAATATGAAAAACATATATATTATGTAGATGGGTATAATTTATAGACTTTTCGTCTAAATTAAGCTGCGCGCCGCTTGAATTTACTCTATTCTGAAAGACCGTGTACGTAGCTACACCATACTGTTTATTTCAGGTCGACGTGTGGCTTGTTATTTTTTTTTATATAAATTTTTAACCTATAAAATAAATTAAAAAGAAATAATGAGCTGCGGTATAATTTCTCGACGTTTCTTTAACATAATGCGGCGCGCCGCTGTGGATTTACATTATTCTGAAAAGCCTGTATATAGCTACACCATGCCATTAATTTGACGGCGGCGCCCGGCTTTGTTTTTTTTTGTATACTATCTAGAAAAATTAAGCAATATGAAAAAATATATATTATGTAGATGGGTATAATTGATAGACTTTTAAAAATCAGAGCGGCGCGAATCTTAGTTTAGAGAAAAATACCCATCTACATAATATATATTTTTTTCCTATTGTTTAATGTTTCTAGATAGGATACAAAAAAACAACAAAGCCAGGCGCCGCCCTAAAGTTAATGGCATGGTGTAGCTGTATACAGGCTTGTTCAGAATAGTGCAGATCAACAGCGGCGCGCCGAATTATTGAAAAAAGGTCTAGAAATTATACCACAACTCAATATTTCTTTTTAATTTATTTTAAAGGATAAAAATTCACATAAAAAAAAAACAAAACCGCGCCATGCCATGCTATTAATAGTATGGTGTAGCGACGTACACGGTCTTTAGAGTAAAATCAGAGCGGCGCGCAGCTTAGTTTAGAGAAAAAGTCTATCAATTATACCCTTCTACATAATCTATCTTATTTTCATATTGTTTAATGTTTGAGATGGTATATAAAAAAACAAAGCCGCGCGCCGCCCTAAAATTAATGGTATGGTGTAGCTGTGTACAGGCTTGTTCAGAATAGTGTAGATCCGCAACAGCGCGCCGTTTTATTTTGAAATAAGAGGCCCGTAACTTAAGTGGCGTTCGTAAATAAGGCCCCTGGGTTGGAAATGAACAGGTATTTTAGCATGATTACACAGGTGAGTGAAATTGCCATGCTATTTTCAGTTCACTTTTTGTGGGTGTTGTTTAGCTTTTAAGTCAGTTTATCGTAGCTTCAATATCCAAAAACCAAGCTATCGATATACTGACCTCCAGTGGCAATTGAAGCGCTTGATACGTAGGAGGGGTATGAGACGTTCATCTGGACGACATTCTGTTCATGACCCCTACAAGGGAGGAGTGTCCGAAGCCTATTTTGAGTTTATTTCGCTATTGAGATCATTATAGGTTTTGCTATTAACTGGAAAAAGTATTTGACCCATGTTAAAATTTTGCGTTTCTGGGCATTGAAATTGATACTCGTATAGGAACTCTGTCTCGTGATGAGACTAAAGTGGGTGAGCTCATTTCCTATGTAAAAGACTTCCTTTTTAAACGTAGTGTCCAAAAAACAACTAGAAAGAGTGTCTGGTAAGATAAATTGGGCAACTAATGTTATTACTTGGGGGCGATTACATGTACGACATGATTTCCTCATTGAAATTACATATCATAAAGTACCTGCATCACGTATATCTGTTGATCTGGAGTGCTGGCTTTACCATTTTTCTAATACCTCTAATGGTAGATTGATATGGGATGTTCGCCCTGTTGTCTCAGTATTTATAGATGCACGCAATACTGCTGGCGAAGTATTCAGCCTGTCTGATTAGGCCGGTTGTGCATGGCATCTAGACTTCCCGGACAGGCATTTCGATGTCAAGGAAGTATGTGCTATATAGCAGCGAAACGCGTAAGGATGAATACTGACAATATCACTACAACAACCTCTATTAATAAAGACACGACCCCATGTGAAGCGCTTTATGGCTGCGCTTTATAGTGTGGGTGCTCCAAATAACAAAACACATTTCCGTCATTTTCTTATTTGCCCAATCACATGTCGAATAGTCTTTTTTTATTTTCTCCTGCCTCAGATCTATCAGTGACTGCATTTATACAACAGTTGGATACAGCAGTGAGCACTTTTTGTGTAGCATATACCTCCTCTACTCCGAGACCTCATGCTAGCATAGTTCGTTAGCCTTTTTGGCTAAAGATAAATCTTTTACGACCATCCAACAATAATTGAATAGACATCGTATCTTGCACTTGGGTCATCTTTTACTTAACCTTCTGGAGAATAACTGGACGCTGCAGCGGTTACTTAAAGGAGTTAAGCGCCTGAAAGGTAAATAATCTGTACAAAAGGCCCTTTTCACTTTGGAACACTTTTTGGCAATTAGCGGCACTTTGAATTTGCACGATATTCAAGATTTTCGTATTGGGGCTGCTGTGACGACCGGTTTTGTTGAGTTATTGAGACTTAGTATGTTCCCCACCTCTGCAACAAAGCTTTCTTTTAACTTGAACTGCGTTAAAAGTAACGAATAAACTTTTCACCATAATGGAATTATCTCTCTGTTAGGGCATCTAAGACGATACAATTTGCCCAGCGAGTACATTCTGCCATCTTGCCACCTTTGCCGGCACATAGCTCTCAGTTATGTTCTGTTAAAGCTATATTCCAATATTTTGCAGCGACAGGCGAAAAGATAAGAATTTACACTTGTTTCGCATTTGATATGTGTAGAGGTACCAATGACTGTGGTTAAATCGTTTGGTGAGTATGTTTTTAAATATATCCAACCTGAGCCTGATGTCAGTCTTAATTTGCTAAAATAGTCACTTAATTAGTGAACTGATCTACATCCTACTATGGAATGGGGTTGCCCAAATACTATTAAGTGTTCCTATTCAATGCTTTATACGTCGGACAAGTGGCAAAGCTCAGTGCGTAAATTATGTACACATATTTTATATTATCGTTGTTAAACTGGCCTTGTGCAATCGACAATGCAGGCACATGCACACACATTAGAAATAAGGGCACATTATTCAATATTCTAAATATGCTATATAATTATTGCTGGTCCGGGCATTGCGCCAGAGTGCCTAATTGCGCATCGATTTTAGTAGTGTAGTTTGACTGATAATTTTTTAATGGTAATACGATTTATTCATTGCCAATCCAGTGTTTGCTTTAATGTGAAAATAATGAACCATAACTATCTTTAACCCCTATCACTATCATTCTCAATAATTTAAGTCAAAAGTCTAAATCCAGTACAGATTGATTTATGTGAGTGGTACACCGTACTGAAGAAGAGCCTCGGTATTTTTGAGACAACAGATATGTTTGCAATCTAATGGATTTTTTTAAACTATTTCTGTCAACTTTGTAAATTAACGCAATTCTCAATTTTTTTGCAAACCTTGTTCAGAGGCTTCAACTTCGTTTTCTCCAAATACCGCTTTCAATTTCAGCAAGTTATAATAAGAGAACATTATTTGGATTTTCATTTAACCCTACCTGGCCTGGGGGGAGGCATTATGGCCCCCCTACCAGACTTTCTGCACTATCTCCGGAACGGCAAAAAATGGAGAGCTGAAACTCCGTGACTTTATAGTTTATCTTATTGGGATCATTTTGAGCTATTTGCATAACCCCCCGATCAGAGGATCATGGGTAAATTCAAGATGACGGCCACGTGGGCTACCAGAAAAATGATGTTTTTGTCATTTCTTCAAAATTTCTGCTTTTCCGCGATGAAAAGTGGGCAAAACTATTTTATTTCATATTACATTAATATTTGCTAATTTTTCATGCAGTTTTTGTGGAGAAATTGCAAAAATAAAAAATTCGGAAAATCTGGCCGAAAAATCGACCAAAAAATGCCATTTTTGAAAATGACGTCACTGTGACGTCATCAAAGCGGCCATCTCGGATTTGTTTTGCATTTTCTGGTAGAGCTTGACCCAAGGGTATAGTGTAATAAGTTTCAGCCCCCTAGCTCAAGGGGTAAGAAAAATAATTAGGAGGCAGCCATTTCGGCCCTCCCCCCCCCCCCGGCCTGGGCAGGTCCCAAGAAGTCCAGGGCACAAAGAGGTAACTTCCACCCTTACAAGGTAAATTGACCATTCACTCTATACCTTTGGTTATATAGTGAGGTGACTTAGCGGAGCTATCGTTACATAACGGACAAAAACACCAAAATTAGCAGGTAGCTACGTTTGGGCATATTATTCAATTTTATCCTGGAGGCTCTCCTGAATGTTTCGGGTTTTCCAAAATAAAAAATGACCGACATAAATGATGTAATATCGCATATCTCGGGCTATCAGACTATAGGAGAGATGGGAAGGTCCGATAGTTGTCAAAGTGAAGGTTAATGAGTCACTGAAGGGGCAGATACTGTCTTATTGTTAGGGGAGTTGGAACTGGCAGAGGATGACGGGGGCGAAATTCTTCTCACAGATGGTTGTATAGATCCAACGAATTCCAGGCCTGGTATGAGCTCAAAGAAACGTCGTACCTCACCCATGCCGTGACGTCACATGCATGCCGACATAACTGGTTATCCAGAATTAAGGGAACAGAAAGACGAGATGTATGGTTACACCACACCTGTAGGATATTTGATCTGAATTTGAAGAAACATGGGCCGATTTATTTTCCCATGAGAGAACGAAACTATTACTCTGTAACTATGGATTTGCATTGAAGGCAGGAGATTCCTTCCCAATGAGCTTCCATATCTTGTTGGGCAGGTCTCCCTACAGAAGCGAGACCGTTTATTCAAATGCTGTCGTCCGGACCAGCAACTCTTTTGTGGTCTTCAACCAATCGTTATCAGTGGTCTTCATTGATTGTTTGCGATGTGCTGTTGATTTCAACTTAAAAATGGAAATCGACAATCAAGATGATGTCAATACCAGGTAATCTACAATGCCGTTCAACTGATCAACTGACGAACACAAACGCATCATGTTCAGCCATGACAAATCTTTGGAACGAAACGGGTGAATAATTCATAACAAACGGCATTACTGCACAGTTGAATAAACCTTTTAGCGTTATATTTGTGCTATTGCAGCGCTTCCGAAAATTGAACATGGGTGCCGAATAACCCACAGTACAGAGTGTCACACTGGAGAATCAACAACTTAATTCTCCATTAAAGATTTAATATAAAATAACGCCACACACATGGTTGCACCGCTTTAATTTACAAATAACGTAATACAAAATATATATATATAAACATACAGATACTCTGAACACAAAATGTACATCCAGATCGTCGTTCTGTGACAAGATAAATATCTATTTGATTGATGTGGTGATGTAGACAAACAATATTCATTGTAGAAGTTCGTGACTGCATATGCACGTCAAGCACATTCATGGCCGGATTAAATAACAACGCCCTCTGGGGCTATTCTCCTCATTACATCCATATCATCCACATTCGGTCGAACGCCACCGCCAACTCTTCCGCTTCTTGGAAAAACTATTCCACCGTTGCCACAGTTACTGTCCACCCAGTACGATTGTCCGACACATGATGACCCGCAATGATTACGTTCAGGATTATTGCATCGCCGGAACCGAAAACGCACCCCGGAGAAACAGCCGGTCCAGGGCATCCAGTATGACCAGCCCCCGTCTATACATTGAGGAGAAGCCCATTTTGTCAAATTCAGTTTCGAATTCAAGGTACTGCACGATATTTGGTCGTTGCTGGAAAAATAAATCAGTTAAGTTTGTAGACGTAACTGGAATTACAATCATCGCCGAAACGCCACTAGTCAATGCATTCTTCAAACTAAATGAATTATATATTATGCGATACTTTGAAACAATTGGAGTCAAATAGGACATTCAGTAGGCAGCCATCTTCTTTGCGAATACATATATAAGTAAGCCGAAAATCTCTTTTGTATGCCACTTTTAAGGATGTCCGCTGGTGGTTTTTGACTTTGGCAGCCATTTGCCTGTTTTTCTATTGGGTTATCTCCCTTCCTTAGGTTAAGAGATGGGGATTTCCTTTAAAGCCTTCTAGCCGAGAATTTTGCACACCAACATCCATCCAATTTGCTAAATTTTGATAGACATTGTGATTATCTGCAAACAGTTAGAATATAAGAAAAAGTTAAATACTATTTATATGAATTTTTCATGAATATGCTTCAAAACTAGGGCTATTCCCTATGCTTTCTGGGTTATCAAATTGAGCATGGGTCAGTCCGCTTAACGTTGCCTACAGCTAAAAAATTCACACCAACCTATATTTTTTTCTTTGTTTTTCCTCATATTACACAATTATGAATGCAACAACACACATTATTCAAAAAGTTAATTACTTTGATTTACCACCAGCGGACATCCTTAACACCGACATCTATATGGAGATTGCAATAGGTGTCATAGAGAGACCATGTTTGGGAAATCCATAGAGGAGTCTCCTGTTTGGCCGTCACTAATCCAGATTAGCAAGGGTCAAGAAAAGACGCCCACTGTTGATTACCCCAACAAAGGCTGCGTTATGACACCTAATGCATTCTTCCTGTACACACCCTCAAAAAAGAAAAAAAAGAAAGAGACTGCCCACAGGTTTCGCTTAGTCCTTAAAACTGTTAAAGTGTTGGTGAAGTCAGTGCTGTACATTGTTGTTGTTACATTGTTATTTTGGAAAATGCTGAAAAGCGTATGCCTGAATATAATGATTTTCAGTCCAATTAACTGGAACTAAATATTAAATGTCGAGCTTGCAAGCCAGCTTGCTGTCTGGACAAATACGCAGGCGCAAATTGTCTTATTCGACCCACGATACTCTAACAAAGACGACAGGCTCACTGACCGTTGTATAGAATATTGGAACTACTGCGCGACAACGGAAGCTTTATGGGAGTTATTGGGGGGATTTGGTTTAATGTCACACTCAAGGTTATTTCACTCATATGGTGACAGCCAGTTTGAATGGGAGAGGAAGCCGGAGTACCCTGAGAGAACCATCGCCCGTCGGCAAGTAACTTCCATACATGCACAAGCGGGGCTAAAAATGAATCTCCGTTACCTATATTTCTATGGTAACCTTTCTTGTTCCGGAATTTGCAGGAGTTTATTCCACACTGCGTATAATTCAAACTGACCGAAAACAACCTCAATAAATTAATATCCTATCAATGCTCCCCAAATGTCGCTATGTAAGATCTTACTGGTTTATATGGAATTTGGTGTTCAGAGCGACCAGTTCATGAATATTTAATAGTCTTATGCCATCACGGTCGCATTTTAACTACTCTATCTGCAGTCGGGGAGGGGGGATAGGGTCACCGCCTCCGCTTTAAGGGGAATTAGGACTTGTGACATTTTTGAAATTTTTTGCCAAGTCTAAATTTCTAAAAACGACCCTTATCATTATAATGACCTAATTTTATGACACAATGATACCATGAGACATGATATGACAAAAAATATATATTTTTTTTTTGGAATTTTTTTTCAATACCTTTGTGAAGCAAAAATGTAATGAAATGACAAAGAATTTCGTGAAGCGACTTTCAGGAAATAAATACTATAACAGGCCAGGAAAACGATAAATAAAATGACTCAACTAAGTTTTGGAGGTCCTACGAGCGAAATTATCCATTTCGCCTGAAGCACGTGGCCGTACATCCATTCTCGACTCTGCATGTCATCACAAACGACCCCTGAAATCTCACCATTTTGCACCCGACGTGACAACGAAATAAAGATAATTCTATAGAAAATAAACTATAGCTGATATCAATTTCAAATTTTCCACAAATACACAGTAAGATACGTACTTTTCAGCCCATCTGTTTAAATAGAGATCGAATTTAGCGCTTTCATCCCAAACACTTCGGTATGTCTCAGACCATGCTTCTTTTCCAAACACGGTGACCCATCACATCTCAATAATATTCATACGCCCATACAGGCATGTCCAAAATATCGTCAATATCATGTATAAACATCAAAGAAGCATCATAATTGAGCGAAATATGGTGATATTTAGCATCCAACATATTTATTTCGACAGTTTCGAAAGAAGAAAACAATTTCTGTAAACCTCTCTAGAGATCAGCCGTACTCTAATATCCTGCCTCCTGCTTCACGTGAAATCGCGCGAGATATGATATTTTGGTGAAACTGAGAAAAAAACAGAACATCCGTCTATATTACATCAAATTTAGACAACAAAGATGGTATTATAGTAAATTTCGGTGAGTAGCCCTCCCATCTGAATGGTTCGGCATTCCGATCGCATGTTCTGAAAGCGTTTGTCGATGAAAATGGATGAGCGTAAACGTGTGTACATGAATGGCATTAACCCTCACGGCCATGTGCTAACAACAACAACAACACGTAACAACAACGACATGTTGAATGACTGTCATGTTCAGACGGACTTTGATTGACAGGTGTTCAGTTTTGTGTTTAGGGTTAATGCATCGAGGCCGGAAAAAGTCCACCTGAGCAGGAAGAAATGTGAATCGCCATTTTTCTGGACAATTCAGTTTGCTTGACCACGTGTAGCATTCTATTTTCCAACAACTTCAAGAAGGTCATTCTTGTTTGGCCTCAACGAAGAGATGATTCAACTTTATTCGTGAGTTAAACAGTCACCACATTTCCTAGATTTCCAAATTTTACTTCGAAAAATCCACTACATTTTTTATCAATTTTGTTCCACAAAGTCATCTTTTCGAATTACTTCAAAGAAATAGTCATATTTTTTTGTGTTTAATTGTGTTTCCTATCTTTCTGAGATGAAATAATGCACCCTTGATAATTTAGTGCCTTTTTGAAAAATTCAACCTGACAAACAAAATGTCAAAATCTCTCACATCCCCCTGATTCTTAACCCAAGGTTTACGCCAAGGGTCAGTTCATAATTCTACGCGGCATTTTGGTGCCAACAGGCGGGAGGGCGGCAACATCAGAAGATACCACGCGAGCACCGCGTGTGATTCGACTGACCCAATCCGAAAGCACATACCATTATGTTCCCTTCAAAGCACTATGAAGAGTTCTCGGGATTATCATGGGTATACATACTTGCATTCTCAGTATTTAACGTTTTAAAATGTCCACCAGCTACTTGGACTGCATACGTATTACCTTCAGGAATACACTTTTCAGCATTTTCCAGAATACTGACTAACAACACTCATTAACACCTTAAATATCCGATAATCAAAGTGAAGTTGTTGAGTTGTGTGACTGTTCGTACGGACATCAGATAAACTTACTTGGCCAAGCCAGGATGTTTGAAAACGTCTTTTTGTAAAACGCCAAAGAAACTGACACTGTTGCTACAGAGAATTCTGGCTAAAGTTGTATTTCGGATCTCGTTCAGTTGTTCTGAAACATACGAAGGATAACCTTAAAAAAGTGCTTACGTTAAGCTCAGTATTTTTAAGCTGATCTACGGTTATAATGGGTCATTCCACAAACTGCACTGTTTATTGAGATGGAGCAATATAAAATATTTTACTTTAATAAATTTCGCAGATGGCCAAAGTATTTAATGCAGCATGGTTAGCCAATCTGCAACTTTCTGCAATACTTCCGTAGGTCTGTCGAATCTGCTTAAAAATACCAACCCATCGTAAATTTGGCATGTGGATCATTATTTTCGTAGTAAAATCTGTCTCCGTTCTTTAAGATCCAAAACTGTCGACCAATGATACAGGCACCTGTTGGTCCAACCACTCCACCTGACACAGGCCGTTCCGTCACAATGGCCGTCCACAAATCCAGATCGTCGATATGGCTGTGACAAGATTGGTGAAGAGAAATACATGTATGTATACCATTGTAATATAACATCATTATATCAGAAAGATATCGTGCATCTGGATTCAACATGCCCTCTATTCACCATAGGTTGCATCATCGTGTTTTTTTTGCACTAAAAAAGTGCAGTAGAGAAGAATTTTCAATAAAAGTACGTCTTTAGTTATATATAAGACGGCAGTTTTAAAATGATAATTCATTAAAATGATTTTTCAATGATAATATGAACATGTAGATAGACAAGAGAAATTCACCTGTAGATGGATCTCAGAAGATTAGCCACGGAAGGTTCGTGATCAACTAAACCTCCCACACCAGTTTCAAAATGGGTTGCAGGAGTAAGGCCACAGAAAAGACGCCAGATGTTATAATTAGCCAAGCCGTGGTCACGTCCCCTCTGAATGTTAATAGCTGCCAAGTCGAGGCCACCACCGGGCACTTTCTCCAATAAATGATTCGTCAGTTGACTCGACATTAACCTGTCCATTTTCTGCTGGCTACTAAATGCCAAGTTAAGAAGAACAACCGCTGGCCCTGAACTGTCGTACAAGAGCTCAGGCTTCAGAAAATTATCTTTGAAGAGATGATTCGCGGAGAAGTGATCCCGGACAGTGCTGTGTCCGAAACGGTATCCGGCAGCGACAAAACCGTTACGAATGGCCGTCAATATCGTGTTATCGTACTCCGTGAAGTAGGACCCAGCTGACTGGGCGGGAAACCCGAATGCAGTAGCAATGTTGTCGCCAAGAATGGTCGGCAGATATTCGTTGTACGTTACATGTTGCAGCTCAGCGCTGACGATTTTTCTAGCTTCTTGAAACAGTGTCTCGTCATCCCAGACGGGGTTTAATATTTTCAGTTCACGGGCAACTCTGTTGTGTTCTCTAACGAAGAGTGTATGGAGGGACATGAGAGCTGGTTGTTGATTTGCTCTCACATCACCTGTGGAGACAATACACATGGAAGTCTCAAACTGAGTTTCAAAATCAATGACAAGAATAAAAAGTGCATCATAATAAAGCTTCAAATTGACTGCCTTCACATTTTTCCCCTTAGGCCAGTGCAGCTTGTCATATACTTCAATAAAGCAACAATTAAATTTAGCACTTTTATATAGTGAACTAACAGATTTGAGAGAAACTTTAAGAAAACTTGAAGAACGGATTCGGGGTGATAATCAAGATATGTTTGAGAAGTGTGTGTTAATTCGGAGACAATTTAGGAAATCCCGAAGAACAGATTCGGAGATATCTTATTTACATTTATTTATGACATAACTCTTTCTAGGTAAACCAACAATTCCCAGCTTTTACAAGGCCGTAGACAAGTTTTCAGATTGGGGGGGGGGGGCTATATTATCACAGTACAATAAGGCGAGGGTCCAGGGGCAGCCTAGAGTCCAGAGGCCGCCTAGGGTCCAGGGGCCGCCTAGGCCCCAGAAGCTCCAGGATCCCAGACGGCTGGAGCTGCGGTCTTGGCCTTTTCCAGTGAATAAAACTAAACATTAAAACGCACACGTTGTAACCAGTTTTTTTCTTTTCTTGTTTTTTTTTTGTGTGGGTATTTTCTTTCCAGGGTTATTGAACCCCGAGCTCAAACTTGGCCAACACAAAATATACCTTGTGCAAACTAATTAACTCAGTGACACATCCAGATTCTGGTTGTGTTTTTGGAGGGAATACGTGTTTTGTACATCTTAGAAGAATTTATATGCATAAACATGCCTCGTTTCCTCTGCTTGACCACTTTCCCCGCTGACAAACACGCAGTGGGTAATATGTATTTCACAAACACATGTCTATTTTCTTGTCTTGTAAATATTTTGGGGGCTATAGCCCCCACTATGCCCCCCCTTGTCTTCGGCCATGTTTTAGATATCATATCCTCGCCCACAACAGCTTGTTCTGAAAACGAATACACGGTTCTAAAACGTCACTTTTAAACGGTATAATACACATCAGAGTGTTACAGAGAACTATCGCGTTGACATCAAAATGTCACAGAGAACTATCGCATTGCAAAGTTCCTTATGGCATCCCTGATCTACGTTGATTTTCACGAATGCCATGGTAACGCAGCGTTGACCTCGTTTTGAAAACGCTTGAGTAGAAAAGCCTCCAATACGAATGCGAATACTAGTGTTGGATGATTGATCCTCGTGTTTTATCCCCGTGTGTGGTTCACCACGTAAATATGTCATCTAAACTACTTGGCCACATCGTTTCCCCTCAGAACAAAGAATTGTCGAATTAGGGATTCGGAGACAAACTCGTAAAGTGGATTAAGGAACTGACTACGATGAATGAATGTTGGACGATTCGAATCAGTATAATCCAAAAACATACATGCTTGAAAAATGAATTTACTGCTATATGAGAAGCCAGTTCATTTGAGAGACGAGATACTATATAAACTGCGTGGTGGAGCTGCCGATAGTAATGGGGACTGTCACTTAAAGGCGAGGTGGGCCGGGGGCAAGGGGGGGGGGGCAGGGGGGGGGGCGGGGGATTACTTACACTCTAGGTCATTCCACGCATATGGTGACAGCCAGTTTGGTTGGTGGAGAAACCCGGAGTACCCGGAGAGATTCACCGCCCGCGTCACTCGAAGATGTGTTTACAAATCTGGAAGCTGCTGATATAGACTGTATGTTTATCATGTAGGTGTATGGACAGTACTGAGTTGGTAATTGGTACTCACCTGCTTTGAAACAATGCTTATTTCCAGTTGTTACACATCCGGGTGTTCCAGTGGCTGCCGGGTTCTGTGGTAACAGATCGCCTCCTTCACTACTCGTAGTTTTCAATAAACCTGATTTGGAATCATTGAAAGCAAGGCGATTCCATTTAGGGGGATAAACTTCACAGAATCAGAAAGTTATGTAAATGGTACCGGTATGTATTGATTTAATGTTAAACTATTCAACTTGGGCGTCTGTAACTTGCCGTCTTATACATACATCATAGTTATAATTCGAAATTATACCAGCAACAGATTTAGCAATATCATTAAAAGCAAAATATAAACAATAAAACTTTAGTTCGAGTTCATAGTAGTATCTCTTTGAAATCTAAGCCTTAGGCCTATATAGTTTTCTAAAGTATAATCCAATTGACCCACCGTTCACGTGCTGGCGGAGGTCATTCATTGTGGCCACATCACTTCCGTACACTGCAGAAGCATCCAGATAATGTGTATTCTGATTGAGCTGTTCACGGCTTCCTGACAACGAGAAAAGACATGCTATTAATAGATTCCACTTGTCTAGAAACGCCCACCATGTAGTGAATATACATTTCCCAGTTCACTTATATTCAAGTACCTGGATACTCGATATATATTCGGATGTAACAGGACGAAACTATCGGTCCATATACATTTCATTCATTTTGTTACATTGTCATGTTTATTGTCATATATATTTTAATCTTTGAGCGTTATAGTTTCCTTTCCAGGCTACACATGTTAGTTTGGCTGGGATCAAAAAACGTTTACAGTGTGATTTGATGATGAAAACACTGCAAAACTAATGTTTAGATTTTAAACACTTTCTTCAAAGCAAATTAGAGGTTCGTTTTAAACACGTCTATACATGTTTAATGATACAAAAAAGAAGATTCACCACGACGCCCAAAGGGGTATCTAGAATTAAGCCAGAAACCGTTTATCCTCAACAAAATATACCGAGGATTTTCGAGGCTTTCTACATGATTTCACTGTTCACCTCGCAATTAGGCTGCGAGATCTTTAACAAATGCGCGTGGTTAACATTCTTTTCGCCTGTCTGACGGTGGTAGGTCTTTGTTCAATAAAATCGTCGTCAATCATCGATGCCACATTTCATACCACTTACATCTATCGTCGTACCAAGAATTATTTGATAAGGTATATCTCAAGTTCTTTGCTCAACACATCCGTGTATGTGTGAACGGATGAATCGTGAATGCGCAGGACAACACAGGTTTGTTACTATCCACACAAATCTGGAGGAAATTTACCAGTTTTGAAAGATAATTTTCATCAAATTGGCCGAATTTATCTGTTGTTGTTCACATTCATAATTCATTCAGAACATGGAGAGAAAAGGAGAATCCAGCAATCCCAACGAGAATACAGGGCATCCACGGGATGCTCTCTATGATCGGCACGATTCCCCAGGAGCATCAAGAGGATTCCTTTGGGGTATGGTGGTAGGTACCTTTGTTGGATTCCCCTTGAAGCATCCCTATACGATTCTACAATTTTATCAGTGTAGGTTTAAACACATAAGCGTTCAGAAATATGTTCAAACATAAATATGTGTTCAAAACTAACATCGGCAAGCATTCAATTTACAGTACAAAAAGAGGGGACACTGCATGTACACAATGTGCAGTTGAATTGTCTGAGATTATTGATAGAAGTTCCCAGTAGCAGTCGAACATTTGAGAAAAACAGTATTAAAACTTACCTAGGTTACAGTTGATATCGGGGGTGTTTACAGCACGGACAAAATTCATACAAGTTTTGTTGAATGGTCCAAAATGTGGGTCATTGTGGGGAATCTCGATGGGCAAACATCCCAATCTGATATAATAAACAAACAGCATCCCAATCTGATATAATGAACCAACAACATCCCGATCTGATATAATGAATAAAAAACATCTCAATCTGATATAATAAACAAACAATATCCCAATCTGATATGATGAACCAACAGCATCCCAATCTGATATAATGAACCAACAACATACCAATCTGATTTAATGAACCAACAACATTCCAATCTGATATGATGAACAAACAACACTCCAATATTAAATATGAACAAGCAACATCCCAATCTGATATAATAAACAACAACCCAATCTGACAAAATGAACAGATGAGGTGATTATTATTAAGCATTATTCCATCACCCGTTGTATATACATGTGCGCCATCTGGTAGCATTGTAGACACTGTTAATGTCCAAACGCCCGTTAATGTCCAAATTGGACATTAACACGCAACGAGTGCGTGTTAATGTCCCACGTAGGACAATAAGACGCCAGCATGAATGTTATCGTCCAAACTTTGGACATTAGCGGTCGATATGTATCACTTCGACTGTTATTGTCCTAAAACAGTCCCGCCTCTGTTCCAAAATTTCATTGAGACCATTTAGCGCGCGCCTACAAGAAATGTGTTGATCGCGCGTCGTTTTGAAGAAACTGAAAGTACGTATGCAGCGTCCCCGATATGACCACAAGATATTGAATTAGTGAAAAAACGAACTACGGACTATGAACTTTTAATGAGCACAAGAAAGCATTGACAAAACATCAAGACACAGCGAAATCGCTTTGCGAGACTACAACCTGTGTTAATACATCCATCTTGCACTACGAGGAATCGATATGACCACAGATATTGAATTAGTGAAAAAACGAACTACGGACTACGGAGTATGGACTGTTAATGCATACAAGAAAACATTTAAAAAACACCAAGACAGGGCGAAATCGCTTTGTGAGACTACAGCCCATGTTCATATATCCATCTTACACTGCGAGGAATCGATATGACCACAAGATATTGAATTAGTAAAAAACGAACTACGGACTATGGACTGTTAGGACATTAAGACGCAACTTGTTCATATTGAAAAAAAATCAGTTGCAGGTCGACAGCTAATGTCCGAATTTGCCCTAGGACAATAAGAGGCGGTTAATGTCCAAACTTAGGACATTAACACGCACTCGTTGCGTGTTAATGTCCAATTTGGACATTAACGGGCGTTTGGACATTAACAGTGTCTACATAGCATGCATGATCATGGAGCGTTAGGTCTGTACAAGGAACGTGATTGACTGGAAACACTCTTTGAAATCACCTGAACTTAACTCTGATATTGATGAAACATTTCTTAATTTTGGATCCCTAATTCAAGCCTCAATATCGTGGAAACAACCATTTAGTCTAATTACCATTGTCCACTATCAAAACGTGTCATACTGGAAGGCGTATAACGTCTTACATTATGTTCGGATACACGAGAATAAACTACAAATCTTCACAGGGAAGGAACGATGATTCTATGGCTGATAAGTAGCCAATCTCTAAAGTCATGACAGTACGGCATGATTTAAAGTACCGGTAATCTATGATACAGGTGCATGTTTGTTGCAAGCATCACAGACGGTGCCGTATCCCTTTAAGTTGACCATCTGACTATCTCATAGTACGGTATATCGTTCATATGATGAGCACGCTAGTCCATTCTATTCAACAGCATGCAAATTATGTGTGAAAACACCGCCTATTCAGTAGAACGTACCATTTATTATACTTCCAAAATTTAACCAGTGAAGTTTTTCCGTTTAATAATATGACATACCTTGCTTTGCTTGGATCATTGTCCTGCGTTACAGCAAGCCAGGGACGCGCCATCCATCCCTGTTTATAAATGGAAGAAATGATAATAAACTTGACTAAATATGATAGATAATATAATAGATGGTTAAAACAAGATCTAGAAAACGTTCCCCATCTACCCTGAGAGACATGTCAGAGGAGGGGGGAGGGGGGGGGGGATTTAGATCTGGTTTTAATCAGATTGAATATGCCTTTACTTCGATACAATGAGGTGAACAAAGAGTAAACTTCAAATAGAGTACAACATAGTCGGGTGAATGTAGATAAGGGGGTTTCTCATACCTGTTGAGAGAGTGTTCCTGTTAATATCGTGGCTGACCAGTTGTCCGAACTCCATAGTCATGTGACTGACCCTGTTATCTTCATCGGAAGGGTTACTGGCCTGATGAACCCGAGTACTGATCACACGGGCCTTCGGAAGAGGGCTGCCGAAAACACTGGTATGACGTGGAGATGAGAATCCTGTAGTAATGAAAACATTGTCATTTACCAAGCTTTAACACTCTAAATATCCAAGTTCCCTGTTGATGAATACGTCATATGCATAACGGAGCAACACCAAAGCGGAGAACAAGTCCTTTCCGTAACGGCCCAACGAAGAGCTGAGAGCAACCAACGACGGTCCACTCTGCAGATAGTATCACTCCGTTTTGTACGACGGGAGGTTGATGTACACACACGCTACTGATGCTTCAATGCATTTTGCTGAGAAGCAACAGGAACTTGATAATGTGATATCTATAGCACTGTAATATCACTTGTCTTTATCGCACCATGTAAGCGTCCTGTCTGTGTCTTCTGTGCTGTCCTCGGTGTTTTATAGGGTGGATGTCTGATGTCTGATTTCCTCTTTGAATCTTTGAAGCAACAGAACACAACTTGGCTGGGTGGTGCTTAGTTGGTTTCGTCGCGATATGACTGAAATAATGTTGAAAGCGACGTTAAATCCTATTCACTCATTCACTCACCCGTACTTAATGCTTTCCACAACGGGGAACGTTATGTCATTAGACTTATGCATTTGGACGTTGACCGGCTTCATGTGGAGAAACATGGAGTAGAAAACGAATTTTCGATATCCGGGATGATGATTTCAGAGCACATAGACTTGCTATAAAACATATCGTTTAGTATTTACGTACCATCATCGTACTGAGGTGGGAGAAATCTTTCAAATGGTGTGTTGGCTCGTCCCCAAAGCGGGTTATTCAGGTTGTTGCAAGACCCATCAATGGTGCGATATTTTGCCTCACTATCACACTGTATCGTTACGTCGAATGGACACTCCAGGTGAGGGTGATGAGTGGGAATTCCTTTCAGTTCTTTGGCTTCTTCTTTAGTTAACCCAAGTCTACATAAAGTAACACATAAGATGGTTTCAGAGTGTATCTATATATTCCTATTATTATTATTAATTTACAAGATGGTGGCATTTATAGTTACGCTGTGAAGACCAAAATACTACAGAGTCATATAAGTTACAATTTTCTTTGAAAAGATGGACGTTGATTGTAATGTATTTGCGACGTATGAGCCTGCTGAATATATCCTCGACCCATGATTTTGCGGTTACAGCTGAAAAACAAGTCACTAAATCAACCATGAAACCATGGTTAGATAAAGCAACCATGAAACCATGGTTAGATAAAGCAACCATGAAACCATGGTTAGATAATCAACCATGAAACCATGGTTAGATAAAGCAACCATGAAACCATGGTTAGATAAATCAACCATGAAACCATGGTTAGATAAATCAACCATGAAACCATGGTTAGATAATCAACCATGAAACCATGGTTAGATAAAGCAACCAAGAACAGATTGATCAAAATATTTATCGTACCAAGAATAGTTTTGTCGCTGGAGTTGAAAATAACTTTTCGCCCCGATGTTCACTGTCCGACATCCTTCCAACAAACAAAGTATTAAGATCTGTGTAATTTTCGATCTTACTTACCTGTTAATCATCTGTGATGTAGCCTCGGTGAACATCGTTCCAATTCGACCAATTCTTCGAGCTTCTTGACCGCTCGACATATGTGGACCAAACGGCTCCCTTCGCTTGACCTCGTTACTCTTTGTTGTTTCTGCAAAATGTTAGACAATGTCTAAAATTTTGTCTGAACTATATCCCGTCTGAACTATTATTGTTGATTGACCTTAAGACATTTCCGAAACTAAACACGGTTTTTATTAGTGTAGCAGGTCTAATTATTTTTGCAACTCTATTTCGATCTGATTATTCTGATATGGTGCCTTATGCTATTCACACAGCATCCACGTATGATGTAAAATTCTTTCTTGTTACAAATGAGTTGATTGGGCGAGTTAGGACTACTCCGGAACGGAATCACCAGATTTCGTTACAGAATCACGAGTGGGTATTTTAAATGGTCTAGAGCTTTATAAGAGTACACTTTCCTAGAATTAATTAATTAATTAACTAATTATAAAATTAAGAATGCGAACTATTTTGTCAAATGAATAAAGTTGGTTGGCCAGGTTTATACAATTGTGGAAAATAATTCGCACTCTTCTGTGTTATTGGCCTGTTCCCAAAGATTACAGGAAGCGAATGGAAAAAAACACAAAAACAATGTAGAGAAAAAATGTAGAGAACAAATTCAGCGAAAAGATCTGTTTTAAGCTATGTCCGCTTTTCCCTGAAATTATTGTGATAGGAAATATTGATGACCAGACTTCGCCATCAAAAATGTGTACGGTGGTGAAATTGAATCATCAGTAAAAATAGGTGTTCGTCAATCGGAAGCGATGGGAAAATGTGAATTTATCTCATCATGAACAACCGGCGTAGAGCTTTTGATTTGCTGTATCATGGGGATCGACCAGGTGGGGTATTCACTCAGCAGTAAACCACCAAAATGTGATACGGTATAGGCTAACTTTCACACTACATGGACATGTTGAGCTAAAAAAGGAACAGAGCCTTACTAGTAGTACGAAATTAACGAGAACATGTTAATTCTAAATCTCAACACATATAGGCTGCATTCGATGTAGATGCACATGACATAAAACATATCATGTAGATACCTTTGAAGAAAACGGCTAGTAAATCATTATCCATCGTTTCTCCAGCGTTTAATCCCATCGTTTCCACTTCGTTCAATATCCTTGGTGATATTCTGGAAGCTAACGCCGCCCGTTCGACATCCGAACCAACTGGTGATTGGCCTCTTGCAAGGGTACGGAGAAAAGGGACATACTCGGCATCTACATTTGTCGCAACACCTGCATTGCCCTGAATCCGTGCCATTCTATTCCCATGAACGATGGGAACAACCCAGAAAACTACAGTTACCACACAGGCAACTTTTGGAAATAATCTGAAAAGTCAGAATATAAGGATTCAATCAATTGCAATTTAGAGATATACATGTTACACGATTCGCAAAGTTTGGGTCTTTGAACAAAAGTTCCATCCGCCCGGTTTTAAATGGATCACTCCGTAAGGGTAGACCAAATCTGTACCAAAATGCGGGCAATATCTCATAATAAATTGAGCATAGATGTCGGTCGATATTGAAATGTTGCGAAAAAAAGTAAGTTATGCATTGTGTAGTAGCAACGAAGTTGAAGACGTATTTCATGTTCTGCTTAAGTGTCACGCTTACAAATATTTGAGGAGAAATTAATTAAGCCATACTACTGGATGAAATCATCAGTCTTCAAAGTAATACTGATGTTGACCATAGAAACTGCTCGCTCAAAAAATAGCTTGGGTAAATATGTGAACTTAGTCGAGACTAAAAGAAGCCAGCTATTAAGTCGCTAAGTGAAATGGCGTGTAACTCCTCGGTCTGCATGGCATATATGTTTACCCTATAATTAAATGCAACATCAAAAGGGTTGTAAAAACGATGCCGGAGTACTGACAAGAATAAATAGGCGCCTATGAACCAACAGACAAATATACTGACTGTATATTTCCAAAACATCACAAGAACCGAAAGTGATCAGTCTGATGATTTATTTCCAGTCACGCTTTTTGTTTTAGCTGTTCATCTTGAATGGCATGATCGCTCGGCCCCTAGCTATTCACAAGAAATATATGTGAGGCCCGACGGCGACCAAGCGATTCCTTCTCCTCCATGTTTACAGGTAACAAAACTACAATTACAATAATTTGTGCAGAATCTCGCCATATACAGGCAACAATTAAACGCAACATTAAAAGGGTAGTGGAATACCTTGCGGGTTTACTAATATGAAATCGTATGACCCTACCGACAAATATACTGACTGCGTATTTTTGAAAATATCTGGAGAACCAAAGTAATCGCTGTGATTATTTGTAAGCATTTATTGTAGCTGTATTGTAGCTGCTCATGTGAACATCTTGAATGACATGACCACACGGCCCCTAGCACAGACTTAAGTGGTATTAGATGCAAATATTTCAGGGCGATGATGTAATAGCCATATCAAGTCATCTGATGGAAAAGTTCAACTATACGACCACCAGCTAGAAAAACAAAAACGGCTTCAACGAAGGACTATTTACAGAATGAAGGTTCTTATTCAAAACAAATATCTGTGAGGCCCGACGCCGACCAAGCACTTCATTTTTCACCGTGGTTACAAGTCACAAAACTACAATCACAATGATTTGTACAGAGGCAGGCCTCGGGGACGAAACGTCCACCAGTAGAATCTCACCATATACAGACAACAATTAAACGCAACATTAAAAGGTTGGTGGAAAACGATTCCGGCTTACTGACAAGAATCATACAAGACAAATATACTGACTGCATATCTCTATGAACATCACGAGAACCGAAAGTGATCCCTGTGATTTGTATCAAAGATACGCTTTTGTTATAGCTGTTCATGTGGACATCTTGAATGGCATGACCACACGGCCCCTAGCACCGGCTTGAGTGGTATTAGATACAAATATTTCAGGACGCTGCAGGGATTCATAGAAGTCCAAATTTTACGAACCGAAATCTGGAAAATTGAGGGTTTTTTTACTCAAATTGAGTTAAAATAAAATTTATCGGCATTTTTTATCCCTCAAATTGAGTATATAAATTTTTTACAAACCAGGGTCATTTTTTCCCCCAGTGTTGAGTATATTATAATTTTTTTTACAAACCAGGGTAAATGTTACCTTCTATGAACCTTGTCTACTGTTACCAATTCAGGTATTTTTTAACCTTTTGTGTAATTAAAACCATTTTGTGTCGTTGATTGCGTTTACTCGTTTCCATCATTATGTTTTCAGGTATCCGGCAGGATACATGAACAAATTATGTTAGATTTATTCAAGTTGTTTACGAGTAATACTTCAGGTAATCAGGTAAAACTCTGTAATGCTGCCGGTACTGGTTTTCATTTATACATGTACATGTAGTTCTCATATACATGCAGTGAGGAGTGTCAACTATTTCCCTCTCTGAAAGCTGTTATATCTCAATCAATCAACAATACATAAAAGAACTTTGAATTCCTTTTTCCAACTTCCACACAGGACTGTCTGAATTATTTCAGTATACAAATATGGCCCAACTTGTTAGGTGGTAATTATAAAAAAAATATATATTGATATGATAAAAACCCCATTTATCTATTAATTTAGATTTAAAATTAAATTTGAAGAAACCATTATCCAAAATTTAACATTAACAGAAAAATAATTTTAATTATGGAAACATTTAACAAAAGCAGTGAATTAATAAATATAAAAATATTGTGATGACATAAGTGAAGTTCCAGTTATTGTGATATTATTCAATTACAAATGACCACCAGTATGAAAAATCACACTGGTTTATAAAACGATGATTGTATATATTTTATTTATATACACGATGATTGTATTGGGTTACACAGATAATAGGAGTCTTGAGGATGATAT
This sequence comes from Hanleya hanleyi, assembly GCA_036873755.1. Taxonomy (NCBI): domain Eukaryota; kingdom Metazoa; phylum Mollusca; class Polyplacophora; order Lepidopleurida; family Hanleyidae; genus Hanleya; species Hanleya hanleyi. Next base: position 59,494 of record JAVTVY010034312.1, read on the forward strand.
TATTTTGATAGAATATGGTTAACAAAAAAAAAGAAGGAAAAAACAACAACGAAACGCTTCAAAACGCTTGCTTGCTCTCTCGCTAGGAAGAGTTCACTCCCTTGTCAACCGCACGCTGTACGGTTGTGTCAATCTTCGTTACCAAACTGAAAATGATACAGTATTACTATTTTCTCAAGACAGACCACACAGATTATACAAAGAAATGCTTACGATTGACAATCTACGAAAACAACGTGTCTTTATTCAGTATCGTTTGTATCTCCCTGCGTTGGAAGGAACGAGAACGAAACAGTCGAACGAAAACGAAACCAAAAAAAAAAATATGGCGACTCGTCGATTGTTCAGTGAAATTACGGTTCATAAGTATTCGGGATTCTTCCACGGAATTATACGTCGATGTAACTAACATTACGTGTGATAAACTAGTCTCGGATGAATATATCCCGTTAACAGAGTAAGTCGTCCGAGGTAAATTCAGAGCAGCTCACTGACGGGAGTTTGCACTTGACGTTGTTGTTGCTGCCGACAGATTCACATGTGCTTTCGCGACCATGGGATGATTTCCCGACAACCGGGTATTGTAATTTCGAATTTACGAAGCTTAAAAATTCAGTTTCCGAAGCTTGAAAATTCAGTTTCCAACACACAAATTGAGTATAAATATTTTGGTGAAAACTTTTGATTTTTTACTCAAAAAAATTGAGTTTTGAACTGAAAAATTGAGTTTTAAAACTCAATCTACGAACCGAAATTCGGTACGTAGAACTGACGTGTATGAATCCCTGCGCTGATGTTATAGCTCTATCAGGCCATCTAATAGAAAAATGATGAATTATGCGACCGCCGGATAGAAAAAAAGCGCTTCATATAAGCAAGGAGCCTACTATAGACCCTGGTTTTCGATGGATAAAGACTATGAAAGTCCCGCTCTGTATCGGACCGATATGCCTCACAGGGGCAAGTTACCATTACAGTATCCATTTAAACATTCCCTCGACTCCCACTTGATCAACAACGGTAACGAGCTCCTGTGATACGCCTGCGCATTCCTCCGGAGAGGAAAGGTGGGGTTAGAGAATGCACTGCAAAAGATCCCATCGTTCAGCCTTCCCGTTATAGTTTGATATCTTGAAGTGCAAGGCGTTCTGCTATTGGAATGATCACCTTCATGTCCCAAAAATGAATATCCCTAAAAAATCGCCTTACGACTCGTAAGAAATACGCGACCGGCTTACGTACGGTCTGATGCAGGGAGTATGTGACCGAGAATGAAAAGAGAAGTACCACAGATGCCTAGAAGTTGACTAGACGTACTGTTGTGGTCTGACTGGGAATCGGACCAATGAAGCGCCTTGTTTCCTACACACCAACTCTCCCCGTTGGTGAAAACACAATGAGCGCAGAGGGATGATATAGGCCTACCAATCGGAGAACATCTTATCTGTAACGCTACCATCTGATTTCGAGAGCGGAGAACAAAAATCGACGGTCCATATGAGACCATCTATCGTTAACAAGACGTGTTACATGATGTTTTCACGATCGGAGAAGTTTGGTGTGTAGCGTGTAGAAAATTCCCTAAAACCGTAAATCCATTGAGCATTAGGTGGATCAGCAACGATTGCGTTAGGTTGTAAGACACCAATCAATCGTTTTCCAAATTCCATTCCTAGTCTGTACTGTTACCATTTGTGGACGTGGTCTGAATGAAGCAGAACTGCCTCACCGCAGCCAATACTAAGTATCCTGCAAACGAGAGTAAACGAACCCTCGGATAATTATAAAAAAACGTTTCACCTCATTACTGCAACAACATCTCGTTGAAGCCAAGGGTATTTTTTTCAGGAAAGATAGAAATGAACACTGATTTTTCGAAATCTAAATATCACACGACTATATATGAGTGTGAAATGAAATGCGATATCTTTATATTGATTAGAAACTCTTTGGCTGATAACATCTACGTTTGTGAGAGGATGGTTGCATTTAAGACTAGAAATCCGTTTGTCACATAAGTTTTAATGATTAATTCTGAATTGCTGGGTTGTTGACTTGTTTTTGTTGGGATACTTGGAATTTTGTTTTATCGTCGCTGTGTAGTTGAAATATTGCTTGTTTAACATTGTTAAACCTTAATTCTCTCTCTCTCTCCTACTCTCTCTCCTACATACTATAAGTGGCGTTAATTAAGCAGAAATCAATACACAAGACATGATGATTAATACTGCTAGGAGAATGATCTTTAACTGTTAAAGTTATACTGTCTAAATTAATTTGATTGAACATCTAATATAAAAGATAAATTTGTCTCTTTCAATATTCTCAGACTGAAATATCAATATTTCGGTGCGATTGGAATTATTTTCAATCTATAACATTGAGGGGGAAAATGACCAGAATGAATCTATACTGAAGTACATGTAGACTGAAAAACTCAATCTAATTGATACTTATAATTTGGAATTTGCACTGTATAAACTGAACTGGAAAAGATTGGTCACTATTGGTCACTACCATGGTCAATTTTCAGGATCGAGCAGGTTAACACTGTTCGTTAGATCAGTTGGTAGATTGATGGTACAAATCTTTGAAGATCTTCAGTTATTAATTATGATATGATAATTAATAAATATAAGAATGAATGGTGGGTATATTTGTTAATTATCATATCATAAATAATAACTGTTCTGATCGATGAAATTATTTACCATGGTTATTATAGTTCGATCATCACCCGAACCAGATATTTGTTTTAGAATTACGTTTATATAATATTATCTTTTATGTATAACGAGACAGAGTCTTATAAAGTGTACCTATAAAACAGCAACTTATCAAAGCATTGTTGATGTTGTTGTTTAAAGCACCTACCTTATATTCATCGTGACTAGTTCTGACCGATCCAGATTTGTTTTACAGAAAACCAGCAAAAACGCGAAGCTTATATACACGTTTGAAACAAAACCATGTATTAAGGTCAAGTATTCCGTATTGAATTTCTTGAGATCATTTACCGGATCCGATATGTGGACCAATTCGAAGAAAGGCCGTCCCGGATGAAGGATACATGTATCCGTTTTTATTAGAAACATCATTCCCAGTCACGAAGATCAGTCAATCCGCTTTTCTTAGTGATTATAATTAGAAGTTATAAGTGGTTCTGAAAATCCCGATGATGAATTCCGGTGCTGTAACCGGTCGTTCATACGTTGGCTATCGTTTTAGTAAAGATGGTATGATTGAGTTTTGTTCGATTGATGGTTTAGGCCTATCTTGTTGTGGGAATGAAGGGAATATATTATTTGTTCTTCGTCCTCTTTTTATACTTGCTCAAAGTCCATGCATATAATTCATATTCAAAACCCTGATGTTCTGTGCAGAATCGCATTGGTGTCATCTCCATACGCAGTAAGACTGGCGCTGGGAGCGTGCGTATCCATTTTAAGCTTACTTTGGGCAAATCAAGAGGGAATTCCCTGAAATCAATACCACGTGATGTCGTCAGCCAATCAGCTGAATTCTACCGACGAAACCCCAACGTATCTCGCCATTTTCGAGTCATGTGCTGTCCTACTTGTTCAAAATTACAGATGTACAACACCTCTTGGACGACAAGAAGTTATTCATATCTGTATCTTTTGTAAGCTCAGACAATAAATGTTTCAGAAGTAGTATAAAAAGTCTGTAGTTGATCAGGTTTCTCGAGTCTCTTTTCTTGTTAAATGACTCATTGTTATATTGAATAATTATGAAATAAGTTCTCATATTGAACCTAAAAATGCGTAAATGAATCACAAAACTGTCAAATTGGTTTCCCTACACTCTCAGAAAAATATTTTGTAAATCATTCCTTGTGTGAGACACTGGGAATACCGTTAAAAGTTCATCAAAGAGGTGTTAAATGTTATTCAAAGAACCAACACGGGTTCGTTGAAGATTATTTCTGTCAAAAAGTACATAAATATAACATTTCCGGCACAGGTTCTTTGTGGAACATTTGAAGTTCCTTGGAGAACGTTTAATGATTCTCTGACTGCCTCACTTAAAGAACCGTTAAAGTTTCTCTAATCCACCCTTTCGTAAGCATCCAGTTATCTCCCCGTCCTCGTATCTTTCAAAAGAAACAACAGCTGATAAAAATATTAAATTACACCCCGATGAATTGCCTTGCTCCTGGCTCATGTGGCCAGTTAATACGGTTCTACATTATGTGTGACAATATATTAGACTCACATTACACATTTCCTGTTCCTGAACAGAATGACCTGAATGTTTAAGTAGTTAGAAAACAAGAGCATATATAGCCTTCGTTTGATGTCATTCAGTGATGTTGAGGTGATTGAATCCGGTCAGTGGATATACACGACATTTCACTTCAATGTTCACAATGACGCAATGAATTAAAATCCAGATATTGATTGAGCGCTATACCAGTGTTAGTATATGTCGGCAGATTTGCGGGCAACAGCCCCCCTCCCCCTGTACCTCCATATAAAGAGTATGCGTTGAAATGATAAAATGACAGAAATATGCTAAATATGCTAAGTATCCGACTTAACAACAGGGTACAGATACTGGCAACTCAGCTGGAAATATAGAGGAATGACAAGAAATGTGCCTGTCCACATACAAGCATATGACGAGAGGTATCGGTAACCACTGAGTCTTGTATGTCCGGAACTGCATGACAAGAGAGCGTCTCTCGAGTTTATCACTCTCCGATCACTGGTTGTGGCTATGGTAACGCATGTAAACTGAACAAGTACGCTCGTCGGTACGGAACATTAGAACATTAACAAAGCTGCGGCTAAACATTGCCCAGGTTAGGACGATCCTGCTATCTATAAATGAGGTAAAAAGGGTCGTTTTTACTCAATAAATCATTTCACATAATGAATTCAGCAAAATCGTCTTGAGGCGCAGACAGATATATATCTCCCCATCAAATGGTAATAAAAAAATAAATTGCCATTTGTCTAATTTGCATAATAATAGGTCAAATATTTGTCGCGCTGTTGAAATAATATTGACTGGTTCTTCAAATGGCAAATTAATTTAGGACACGTAACAATGGATGGATTAAAGCGTCTGGAGTTTTGAAGCATTGGTTATTGAGCAAAAACGACCTTTTTTACCTCCGTTTTAGAGGGCGAGATCGTCATATCCTGTTAACCTATCACGTACGCTCAGCTGAGAACGCGATATAATTCATCATGTTCATGTAGCTGGAGGTTATAGAGGGTATAGGCGCGGGCAAGTAGGGCCAATCGTTGCTATATTTGAACTTTACATGTACTTAAAGGAATATATTTAGCTATAGGCGTCAGTTCCAACCCCAAATATCCATCCGTCGCACACAAAAGAATTTTCAACCAGAGTTTCCGAAGTCAAAGTATTTGCCAATGGCTACTAGATGGCGCCAGTGTCAAGGTCGTTGATAATCTTTCTTGTCCATTCCCCAAGCCTCGATCCGTTTTCCGCTTTTCACAAACAGTTTCGAATCTAATCGCACCCACAGGCAACAAAAACGTAATGAGCTGTTACATTATTATAGTCGCGGTTTATTACACGAATTGTGTCAAACAATTTAGTTTCTATATGCAGTTTCGTCAACCAGGCTATTATACATTTCAAGTATCTGATTAATAACACGAGTATGGTACTACAGTAAGACAAACAGCAAACACGAGCACGGTACCACAGTAAGACAAAAAATATAAGAAATATTTTGGGGGGAGCAGTTTTGGCGGAATTCTCAATGAAAAAAATAAGGGGGATGGGCGGGGTAGGTAGGGGAGATTGACGTACACTGGGACATTTTTCACCTTTTGGGAAAAATCTCTGCTAATATAGTCCTGTAGTGTAGTGTAGTTTATGCTCTAGTTATGATTAATATGTAGTATGACATAATCATACAAACAATACTGAAATATCTGTTCTACTTTTCTCCAGAATTCATTTTTAAAAAGTTAAAAAAGAAAAGTGACCCAGTTTGCCCCAGATATGGGTGCACTGCACACAGCCAGAAAAAAGTTAATGGTGATCAGGCCTGGCCATCGCCTTTAAAAGGTGATGAGTTAGAGTCATCACATTTAAATGGTGACGGCCATCCCCTTTTAAGGCGCCAGAGGTTGATGTTGTCTCATCACCCTTAACAGGTGATGACCTAAATTTACAATCATTGGAGATGATGGCGGTCATTTCTAATGGTGATCATGAAAACGGGTGATAGCTCTAACTGCTCATCTTTTTGGGGTGATTAGTTATCACATGTTTTCTGGCTGTGTGGGACACCCACTGGGGTGTGTTGGGATAATAATCAAAATGCATTTTAAATTCAACTATACACTAATATGTTTCATGGGAGTTTAGACGACTTAACAGTGATGGTTAAGTTAGTTGCACTTTTAGACCCCTGCTTCGCATAAAGTATTTCCCAGAGGTCAAATTTGAGGAAAAAAATATTTTGTGTTATTTCATGCCAACGAAAGCATTTGATTTTGAAACTGTTAGTAAAACTTATCAAATCCGATAGGGCTGGTAATTACTACTATCTAGGAAACAATATAATGCACTTTAATAGCATGTTAGGATGAAAGTAAATTTCATAATTTGTCCCAGTCTGCTCCGGCAAAAGTGTCCCAGCGGTGTACGATATATTTCGTTTTATGGTTAAAAAAAAACAAACAAAAAAACAACAACTAATATATACATCTGAGATCAACCTGTAACCATCTTGGTCCTCTGTACGCGGTAAGACTGACTCTGGGATCGTGTGTATCCATTTTCAGTCTGCTTTCGGCAACTATATGAGGGAATTCCCACGTGTCAAAACCACGTGTTGTAGTCAGCCAATCAGCTAAACTCTGTAGTAGCATTGGTGTATGCCCCGACTAGCAACACCTACTGCGATATAGACAATGTAGCTAAAAGATCCCCCATTAAAATCCACCCTCCATTCCAGCCCGAATTCTATGTATGTCTCGTTCGTTCTAAAGCTCAACCCAGTCTGGCGATATCAGAGCGTGCAACGGAGCATGCCAGTTCAAGCTCCTGGCCAAAACCGGTTTGGAGCAATCTCCTGGCATGTACGATTTATTTCGAGGTAACAGGGCTAGCAGTTTGGATCGTAAAGCTATCCCTGCAACACCCCTCCCCGTTTTCTTTTTGGCGAAGGTGTTACTTCGCCTAGATAGAACCCTTCTCGTCGCAGGCAACCGCCGTTCTAGCGCTGCCAACGATTACTAAAACACGAGACAAAGACGTGAATTCTCCATGTTATATCACATGTGTCAAAATCCGTAACATGCAGTGTACAAAAGTACACTGCGCTCTAAAAATACCCAACTTCAATAAAATGGTAACCATCCCACTAGTCCAGTCTTATTACCAGACTGTCTATAATTACACCCAACCCCACTAAAAATCTCGCTCAAATGGTCAGTCTCATGGGACCGATCACTTTATTTCTCAAAAATATAATCGGCGGCCCAGCCTACCAGCTTTACGGCCCAAATAAATACAATCGGCCGCATGGGACTGCTCACTTTAATTCTTGAAAATATACTCTGCAGGCCAGCCTACCAGCTACATGGCCGCAATAAATACGAGAACATTATTCAAACCAGGACTAGTATCTAGACTATAAATTGGCAGGCCAGCCTACCAGCTACATGGCCGCAATAAGCACCAGTCCGTCATACAATCCACTACTGGAACAAGCCTATAAACTACTGGCTGTCCAGACTATATATTGAACTCCCCATTCTCCCTCCCCTAATAATTTCAAGGCTCGCCTTCGTCAGCAGCCAACAATTTTGAGTGGAAGGGCCCTTCCAGGGCGTACGCACGAAGAGTCAGAAACGTGTGTGCGCACTACACGCCACTGATCCCAATGTACATACGCTCTCGCAAACGGCTACCCACCAGAGAGAATGTTTGCAGAGGAAACATAATTGCTACACCTCCACAGATATCAAGCTCACACTCACAAAATCGTTGAGTTCATAACTAGAACAGGGTTGAGACTATAATCAAATAATGACGCATGTATTCACTCCGAGTGGTAGCTATCCTGCCCCACCGGATTCGCAATAAATCATAACACACAGGGCAAGAAGGCGGATAGACAACTCTCACCATGGGTCCATGGCGAAGACATGGGGGGAGAGAAGGACCGGTACTCTTCTCCTTTAACCCCAAGCCTCCGACATGGCTAACCACACTAACTATTATCGTACCATATCTTCTCCATGTCACTCCATATATTAACTTCATCACATAAACGTGTCACATAGCTTATCACACACAGAAAACCCCACAAAGAACACACAGTTATACAATCTCAATAGAAGTCACATAGAAACGCGAGTGACGCGTATATATACCACACAGAATCTTCACACACAGAAATTATCTAATCACACAGCAACCATCGAACCCAGGCGTCCAGCACCCGGTTCCCTCACACAGATTACATAAACACCTAGTTCATCACAACGCATCATATACTCCCATAACACACTACACGTATAACGCCGCAGCAAACATCACAATTTCCGAACATCCAACTCCCGAACACACACGAGGGTTCTCCAACACACACCATAATTCTAGAACTATAGTTCCAAAATACACATTACACAACACATTAACAACGGTTTGGGTCTAGAATTTTATATATTTTTTTTTTGTCCTCAATTCCACAATGCCTCAAAAAACATCCTGTACAAAACCACATAGAAAATCAAAACCAAATACAATACATCCATCACTGCATACACGTGATGGTACACATCCATATATATCTCCACCAAGCTGACACTATACTGCATTGCCTCAGACGCATACACAAAATGCGTCACCAATGGCCCATCAACTAACTTCACCATTTATCAGTTACTGGCAGAGCGAAATGGAGCCCACATTGAACAAGTCACCATTCCATGAAAATTCAAACTGCAAAAACCTTGGTATCTCCAATAACCACGGTCTTATCCCTAAAATCCACAACACATCCATAGGCTGATAGGAAGTCGAAGCCTAGCAACAGGTCGTTAACCAAGGGTGCCACCACTATATTTCCAGTACAGTGAAAATCGGAGATGGATAATGGGACCTGCCGAACTAGCATTCCCATACTGGTCATTCCTCGAAATGCACCAGTCAACCGAATAGGCGAAGACGACAGCCCCTGAAGACCCAACCTAGCAAATAGATGTTCACTCATGACGGTGACTTGGGCGGCCGTGTCTACCACAGCAGTCACCGGCACAGACCCAACCTTAACTGGAACGGACATCGCCCACCCCTGGGAACGAGACAGTGTAACATCTCTGACTGCTGCAGTAAGTTCAGTAACACCTGCCTCGTCTCCCGTGGACGACCCCACCCCGTCATTTGCAGTTGCTAATTCAGCCCACCCATCTAAATCATGTCTAGGACAAAAACGGCTTATGTGGCCGGGTTTACGGCACGAGCAACAGAGTCGCGGTGGACGAAAGGGTCGCGATGACCGACGACGAGGGGGCCTCTTATTTATCCCTTCCCCTTCTACCTTACAAGCATCAGGAAAAGCCTCCCCCACTGAATCAACATTAACAGTTCTACATGTAACCGTCTGAAAATCCAACTCCCTCAGATTATATCGTGAGGAGTTCACATAACGCAAGGCTTCCGAGATTGTTGTGGGGCTCTTTTCCATAGCAAATCTCACAGCCAGTATTTCCCTGCATCCCCTGAGAAAATGTTCCACCGCTACTGACTCAATAATCTTTTCCGGTGCATTCGGATACCCGTCCCTTGCCAACCTAGCGCATCTAAAAGCAAACTCCTCTAAAGTATCCTCGGGGCCCTGCACTTCCGCTTGCAAACGCTGCCTAAATGCACGCGGAGGTTCCCTACTATTATAATGGCATTCCATTGCTTTGAGGAGCATATCAAACGAGGCTTTGACTGCCTCCGATTGATAACTGTAAAACACCATGGCATCGCCATGAATACAGTCTGTTAATTTCCTAAGACACTGGTCTTTGTCCCACTTTCTACTTTCAGCTTCCAACTTAAATTTAACCCTAAATGGAACCCAGTCCCCTCTGGTCCCTGAAAACACTAAAGTCTTGGGAAGCCGGGGACTTTGGCTACGGTAGTGTTCTCGGGATACATGTCGTTCGGTTGATCTCGATCTGGACGAGCATTCGCTACATTTACTAGGAGAGGCCTCAACCTCCCCCTCGGTATCAGTAGCGGACACATCGGCCAGATTCCCATTATCTATATTCCCTTGAAGATATTGTTTCCCTACCATAGCATTGTCTAAAAACAACTCATTCCTATTTACTGGGCATTGGAAGTTCGGAGCTGAAGTGTGGCCACTGGGCGGTAACTGATTGAATACATTATCTACATCCCTAGTGTCGTCTGGAAACGCCAGACCAGCGTCCAGTCCTGTTGTTCCATTTAGATCTAGTGGACATAGGGGGTCGGGAAGTGCAGCTGATGCCTTCACTTGAACATGTGGTTCATTTTGTTGAACAGGGGCTGCATTCAGTTGATTTGCAGTCTCTCCCCCACCCTCAATCAATTGTTCTGGTCTATTATTTACGACACCAGGAGTTGGGTCCGCCTGACCAGCGTCCCCCGTTGTCTGATCAGACGTCGCAAGTGATGAAATCTCTGACCCTTCCCTGGTTGGAGCGCTAAGCAATGTAACAACAGTCCTCATATCTAAACCTACTTGTTCCATCTTGTCATCAACTTGCTTCAACTTACCACCAACTTGACCTAGTTGGTTAACTTTAACATCCACTTGTCCTACTTTAGTTTCCACTGGTCCTACTTTAGTATCCACTTGGGTCAATTGGCGTCCATAATTATCTATCTTTTCATCCAATTGTCCCAAATGAAGCTCATATTCCTTGATATTATCATGCAACTGGTCCATTTCTACATCCAATGCATCTACATGGCCCGTTATTCCAACTTTCCATAATCCAATGATTTCTTCAAAACGACGGTCAACCAAAGCATTAATGTATTCCGGACTTCCCGACAATTCTAAACCTATAATCTGCCCCTCTAGCACTAGATCGGCTATATGCCCGGCACTAAACTGAGTCGCCTGCATAAAATGCTTAAAATTAACCAACCTGCCCTCTTCCTGCAAGGCTACCACACGTGCACTTCGACTACTCCCCACCCCTTTCAATTTTTGCAGTACTTCCTCTGTAGCCACTGACACATCAATGGGCCCTAAATTTGCCATGTTAACAAAAGTGGAACGATATACGGTATATGCAAACAAGTCCAAAAAAATAACGAATACCCAAGCAAAATCTAGTCAAATAAATTCAAATATATCAAAGACTTTCAGTGAGTTTCCTTCTAGAAACTCACTGAAGCAAATGAAAGGCAGCCCACATTGGTATGTCCACTACAAAACACCAAATCTTACACCAAAATAAATAGCAGTGTCAACTCCTCACACTCAGTTTCCACTCCAGAAACTCATTAAAGCAGAAGACCGTGTACCTCGTTATGTCCCCTAGGGAACACCAAATTGGACACGAAAAATGAAAAGCAGTGTCAACTACTCAAATTCAGTGAATGAAAACAAATATTTAAACATGTGCAGGTTCGAGTTCAAACTGACGAAACACTTTTATGAACCAAATTAATTGTGCCTAATCAGCCATATCCATTAGGAAAAAAGAAAAAGAACAAGACCCATCTCTAGAACAAGTGCAACACGTGTTACCACACAGTCAACACGTTGTTACAACTTCTCTATTAATCTTGCACTATTTCAATTTACCACTAATCATGAATAGGGCACTAAAGAAACCCAGGGTGGGACTGGGGGAGAAAAACAATTCAATTATTATTTGTGCCCGAAAAACAAAGTCAGGCCACCTGTATTCAACATAAATAAATCTTAAATTAACACAGTTTTCCGTGCCTGGAGAATGGAGAAAACAGACCGGATATACAAATCATTAACTTAATTCAAAGAGATTGAAGGAAGTCGGATTACTATTGTCGCAGTGACAACACCATGGCTTTGCCATGAATACTATAATATATGGCAGCGACAACACCATGGTGTCGCCATGAATGTGGCTCGCATGACTGATAATGCCCCAAGCTGTCAACTGAGCAATCAGAATCATGTATTGGACAACCAAAATGTAGGCAATATATATATATATTATTTAGCCGACCAGTTGACAGCCGACAAACCGTTAAAAAAAAATGTATATATATATATCTTGAAACAGAAAAAAAACGAGTTTCGCTTTTATCAGGACGGGAAAAACGCTGGCAGAAGACAAAGTCGCATTGACCCGCGAACAATCTTAGCATTTACTTTTAACGCACAATTGTATTCAAACTACACATTTCTCATAAAGGTCGGCAAAATCTTCAATCTCAAACCAAAGACCCATAAATACTAACATATAGCAGAAATCTCACACAAAAATCAATCTCAATTCAATCGTACAGAAACACATAGACAACACCAGACAACACCACACAGCAACACCTGGAGTGACAATGCACAAAAACTTCCATAAAAATTTGATTCTCCCCGATATACAGGCTCTATATGATAACCCCGTAAAAATATTTGACAATTGTACAACTCTGCCAGGCTCAAATTGCATTCAATATCACCGAGTCCATTTATCTGGTTGTCACCAATCCACTGGCCACGAACGACCAAAATGCCACTACTAATAACACTTCGCGTTTATCACAGAATAATAATGCTGTATATACGACGACACCAATTGCAATAAATGAATAGAGTAAATCCACTATTCCCAAGACCTGTTGACTAGTTCAACTGGCTAAATACCAGGAATATATTTAATAGTACGGGCGGAAATGAACACTTCGAGTCCCTCAAAGAGACGAGCGATTAATTGCCCCATTACACAGATCTATATATATACTGTTGACAGTGCTAAATTATACCGCATTGGCCGTACTATAATAACACAGTGTGCCTATCACAGGTCAATAATACGGGTACTGTATATACAGCGACACGAAGTTTATTGAATGCATACGACCGACGCACTGTTTACGAGAAATGTTGGCCAGCTCAGCCGGCTATATACCAGAAAAATATTTGATAGCGTGGACTGAACTGAACACACTAGTTTCATAACGAAAGACGGGGAAAACGGCTAACCGGCCCCTACATGTATATCACACAGACCAGTGTGATCATACAGTCAAACTTCACTATCGCGTACCTAGCCTATCGGCCGAGACAAAAAGACCTGTCTAACACAATACACAGCCTGCCAGCCGTGAAAAGATTTATACAAAATTATCGCGACCAGAATAGCCCAATATCAGGATGACCGACTCCCGGTAAACAATTCTACATACACTCAACCTGTGCAAAGCCGGCCAAGAAAACAGGGAAGGTGGGGAACGCGAAGTGAGAGGACAAATGGCCGACTTCCACACCGCGTTTGTTTACCGAGATTTTCGCAATCTGGTTTACAGGCGTAAATCCTCAACCGTATCAATATTAATTTTATCTCTGATCACCAGATGTAGTAGCGTTGGTGTATGCCCCGACTAGCAACACCTACTGCGATATAGACAATGTAGCTAAAAGATCCCCCATTAAAATCCACCCTCCATTCCAGCCCGAATTCTATGTATGTCTCGTTCGTTCTAAAGCTCAACCCAGTCTGGCGATATCAGAGCGTGCAACGGAGCATGCCAGTTCAAGCTCCTGGCCAAAACCGGTTTGGAGCAATCTCCTGGCATGTACGATTTATTTCGAGGTAACAGGGCTAGCAGTTTGGATCGTAAAGCTATCCCTGCAACAACTCTACCGACGTAACATCAACGTAACCCGCCATTTTCGGGTCATGTGCTGTCCTATTTGTTCAAAGTTACAGATCTAAAACACATCTTGGACAATACGGAAGTTATTCATATCTGCATCTTTTGCCGGTATATTCTTTCATTCATGCATTACCGATCACACGCTGATCTGCCGCACCAATCAATGGTCCTGCTCTTCTAGATCTCCATTTGAGTTGAGCCTCAGTCAATGATTACCGAACTACAGAACAACAACAACAACAACAACAACAACAACAACAAGTATATTGCGTATATATTTTATTATCACCTCCATCACATCATATACCCAAGCATGGAAAGCCGCTTTGGTGTGTTAACATAATAGTATGATGTATATTGTCCGTGCATCAGACAAATCGTCGGTTGGTCTTGTCCACTCAGAAGATGCCATTTCAGAAACCGTCATCGAGTTCTCTCATTCTTCGCCATCCTCACGGTCCATTGGCTCGGGTCCACCGTAAGCCTCTCCGGGCAGTCCTAGATACTCTAGAGGCAACATCTTCTGCAACAGCTGTTTTCCAGTTCTGACTGTATTGTTTGGGGCCTCCTCTTTCAAGTGAAACTTGATTTGCATGGGATCGCCCGTTATTTCAAGCGGCAGCAAGATATACTGTTCGTAGATCAGTGTACATGTACATGTACGACTGTTGTAAATAATCCCGTGCGGCGTCTTCGATCGCCACAGCGTGAGTATTAATAGGCGCTGTCACAATACGATCCGAAAAGGTAGGTTCCTCTTCTTGCCTCGGACGTAGGCTATCAGTTGCCAAGCTTTCAGGCTGACTGTTGCTCGATAGACTTTCAGGATCAGCGGTAGATTCTCAGGATCAGTGGTAGACTCTCAGTGTCAACAATCTCCTGCTCTACACATGTGAGTGGGCTCTGAGTATTTGCATCGGATTCTGGTGCCTCGATGTCTTCGTAACCATGTATATTTTGCTGGTGCCGCATCATATCATATGCGTTCGTTTGCACTCAAGGCAACGATAAGCCATATTGGCGGTTAGAACTCGACTTTGCACATTTTGTTTTGGTTAGGGATGCTTTATAGACGGAAGTAACGCTTCAACGCTCATGAGAGACGGAAGGACAGAGAGCAAAATAGTGAGCTCAGAGTTTCTGATTGATCTACATGATCACATGATATCTCTTGAAAATAACACTAATTCACCGTAACGCGGATATGTCCAAACGCTTTAACGTCATATGTTAACGTCTTATCATAACGCCCCATATTCATGCCTTAATGCCTGTCTTAACGCCAGGTTCCACTTCCGGTTGCGCATACGCAATGATACTCCCCAACTCATACTACCCTATGATGCATGCCGAGGACGAGCAGTCTCCTGGGGTAAAACCTCCATATATATCACACCTATCGTTCAAAGTGAAGCGTTCTAAATCCGATTGCGCTGCGCTCCGACATGCACTACCCACACCACACTATGGCGCAGGCCTGAAACAATGAATCTTGTGGGGTGAAACCCTCATGTCTAATGTCTCTCGTTCTCGATAGAGCGTTCCACTTCGGGTGGACTACACTATCTTATGGCGCACGCCTGGACAGATGAGTCTTGTGTGGTGAGAGCTCCATGTTTCTCATCCCTTTCGTTCTCTGTAATGTGGCCCACTTCCGGTTGCACATGCGCACAAATCATCCCCTATCCGTATTAGGGTAAGACGCGGTCCAGGAGATTCGTGGGGTGCCACAGGATGTCTCACAGAACTCTGGCTCTCGGTAACGCGTCCAAACTTCGGTTGCGCATGAGCATTCATAGCTTCATTACCCTCGCTACCCATGTTTCTCACCCCTCGAGCTCGCGGTAAGGTGTCCCACTTTCATTTGCGAATGCGTACCCCCACCCACTACCGATATTACCCACTATGGCGCTTGCCTCAGTCCAGGAGTCTCGTCGGGTGTACCAGGATACGCACTTATACTCTCTACCCATATTGCCCTATGACGCATGCCTGGGCCCAGGAGTCTCGTTTGGTACCACAGGTTGTATTCCATATCTCTAGTTCTCGGTAAGGTGTTCAACCTTCCGTTGCGCATGCGCATCCATACTTCTTCACCCATGATACTCTGTGCCGTTTGCCTGTGTTTAGGAGTCTACTAGGGAAACCACATACCTCTCACACCACGAGTTCTCGGTACGGCGTTTCGTTTCTGGTTGCGCATGCGTACCCCGCCAATACTACCCTGTGGTGCATGCCTGGGTCTAGGAGTCTCGTGGGGTAAAAAACCTATCATTCTCGGTAAAGTCACTTTTCCATTCGGGCAAGTCCATTCCTCATTGCCTAGCCAAACCGCCCTATGGCGCATGTCTTATCCCAGGAGCTTCGTGGGGTGAAACCTCCATTTATCCCATCCCTCCCGTTCTCGGTAATCCTAATCGCAGCCCTAATCCCGGCGTCCCGCTTCCGCTTGCGCATGCACAGTCCATCCATCAGAACCCGACCGCTGATGACACAGATCTATAGAGGTCCATTGCATACTATATAACTCATAAGCTGGATTGGAATGGACAGACTGGCCTGTTATTCTACCCACAAAGGGTTGACGTATCGCAATTTTCGAATACAAGCATCGACCTGTTCAGAAACGACTGATGCTAAATACCATGCTAAATGCTATATGCATATACTATATTGTAATATCCTGTAGTCATGTAATAATAAAGGGTGCATGCATACCGTATAGTTTCCAACGGATTCATTGTGCCTAGACACACTTTGATGACGTATCGGACTTTTTCAAAACCTGTTGACACTTGTCTGCTCCAAACTGATGACGTCACGGAGAAATAAACATGTGCAGACCGTTGACCTTTGTTTATCATTAAATTCAATGACCGGAAGTGAGTTTTAACCCTGCGCAGTAGAGTTCCCGATGTTGGTTGTGTGCATGCACAGGGGGAAAGGTCACTCCGGACAGGTGATTTATGATATTCAAATGTCGAAGTTCAATGATACCGTATCTGCATATTTCCAACTACTTATTATTTACCAAATAAAAGTAATAATACATGTTCTTGAATTGGAAAAATCAACAAATATATTGTTGAGATTAATAGCGTTAGTATTGTAGAGGGAACAATATAGAATGCTTAGGACTATCACCGAATTCGTAATTGTCGCAAGAACATCTGGTAACAAGAGCTCCATGGGCTTCAATATACCCCCGTATATCTGTAATTACATCGGTTCGAATTTCAATGTTGTTTAATAGCCTTGATTTCAATTGGATGGTAGCTAGCAATCCAGAGAAAGGTCTGCGATTTTGTGCTTCTGAGAATGTAACATATATATCACATCTTATATTGAATGATAAACTAAAATGGGCTTAACTCTTGGTAACTGGTTGACCTTCAAACAAGAACCGAGAACTCACATATCCCACATTGAAATCGACAACAGTCAAACACAAGAAAATAGTAGTTTTCCTGCAAATGGATTTCTTTCATGTGAGAGAATTTTTCATGAAGGAAGAAAAATGTGAAGAAAGTGATGAAGTAAATCTTTGTTCTGGAGGTAATAAACCATCCTAACTCCTCGCAGAGGGTTTACCTGGATATTTTTGTTGATTCGAATGAGTTCTTGAGTCGATGCCGCTGTTATACAATCTCGTACATTTCATCCCCCACGCTTGTTTTGAATTAGCATGTTGACTTAGGATGTCTATTTCATCCGTACATCAAAGCAGTTCGGCCCATGATGAAGTCCAAACCAGTCACATCTCATACCTCGCAGTGGATTGGCATAATCAGCTGGCTTAGCACGTTCATTGATTGGTTTGATTTAGGGGAAGCCCCTTGACCTATTTATATCCAGAACTAGTACGGGTAACTAACCAAGCCAGTGTATCGATCCTAACAGATCGAGGATGTTAATAACCAGGTTCCCCGCGTTAAATTAGTAAATGTATGGTTTTTATTTCACAACAGTTTAACTAAATGTAACATGTATCAAGTATGGGAGACAACTACATGTAGGGGAGACAACTCTGAATATTCCAATCTAACCCATATAGTCAGCGATGAAACTTGATTCAGTTTTGGGCGACTGTGACCTTGACCTTTGACAAATTGATCTCAAAGTCAATATGGCTTCTCTTTGCCATGCGAGTAAGGTATACCCAAAGTTTGGTACCAATCCATACCCTGACAACAAATGTTAAACATTAATGGGCAGAACACAACATCGCGTTACATGATCTCGTCTTCGACAGATATATGAAAATGTGACTTTTAATGATTTTTTGACTTTGGAGTCACAGTGACTTTGACCATGTCCCTCTAATGTATCTACTGGCACAAAAAAGGTTATTTTTTTATGGACTTCCCGATTTTGGGGCCACACTGACCTTGACCTTAACTTGACCTAAATTTGGTACACGACACATCGTCTTCCCTCAATGTATCAATGGACACAAAAAATCTTGATTTTTATCAATTTCATGATTTTGGGGGTCACAGTGACCTCGACCTTCGGCCTTGACGTACTTTTTGGTACGTGATGCCTCATATCCCCCTAATGTATCTACTGACAACAATATTTTTTTTTAAAGATTTCTTTATTCTGGGGTCACAGTGACCTTGACTATTGACCTTGACCTGAATTTTGGCTCATGAGAAATCGTATTAACAATTTCATGATTTGGGGGTCACAGTGACCTTGACCTTTGACCTTGACCTACATTTTGGTATGTGACACATCGTGTCCCCTAATGTATCTGACACACAAAAAAGTTATTTTTAATATTTTTCTAATTTTGGGCTCACTGACCATGACCTTCGACCTTGACCTAAGTTTTGGTATGTGACAATTCATTTCCCCCTATTGAATCCACTCACAAAAAAATTAGAAATTTCTAATGGTTTCCTGATTTTCCGGTCGAAGACCTTTGACCTCCGGCCTCGACTTACATTTGGTATGCAACACATCGTTCTCCCCTAGGGCATCCACTCACTAAAAATTAGAACTGTACATGTAGATAGAAAACTGTCAATGACCAATGATTTTCTGATTTTTAGTCAACAGTGACCTTTGACCTCTGACTCCGACCTCAATTTCGGTACGCGACGCATCGTCTTCAGCTGGTGTATCCACTCATAAAAAATGGCAACTGTGGATAGAAAACGTTCACAGATATAGACCGGACACGAACACTTCAGTGATTTCCTGTTTTTCAGGCCAGTGGCCTTTGACCTCTGACCTCGACTTTCATTTGGGTACGCGACACATCGTCTCCCCATAGGGTATCCACTCACCAACAATTGGAACTGTAGATAGAAAACTGTCCCAGATACAGACCGGACACGAGGGACGCCCCGACGGGCAGATGGACACACGGACGGAAACCGCCATCACATAATACGTCCGCCTTTTGGCGGGCGTATAAAAAGCGAAGACAAACTCAACAAATTGTACATAGAAATATGGTACATATCGCATGAGAAAACATAAGGAACGTTTCGATATATATTATACCGTACATGCTTTCAGCCACGCTAAATTCTGGAAAAACAAAACAATCGACTGTCTTTGTTACCATGCAATTTAAACCTGATTTGAGTACGATCACAGACCTCCGCAGAAGTAATCATGTTTATGGCTAACATTCAGCTGGAACAGAGGTAATGGCGTTTAACTCAGGAAAAGGGGAAACGTTGCTGAAATATTCGGAACAGGCACGGTGTACATGTCAGTGAATTTTAGATATACCTTGCCGCTGAAGTTCTAGCTGTCTGTAATTTCTGCAAGTGGGGACAACATAAATAATACAATATGTCCCTGACCAGACCGTTATCTCGAATATGTTTACATGGCGTTTGAAGTGTTACCACACGAACGTCCGATCCGACATTCGCTAGCCAGCCGACGCTCATAACAAATTTCCGCGTTTTTTACATTCATTTGTACCAAAATCCAAGCTTTTATTTTACAAGAGAGAAGCGATCAACATTTCCAATGATGACATTTCCAACTATGACGGTGTGATGGCTGAAAATAGTGACCCTTCTTGATCTTCGAGAAAATTATCCGTCCGCAGTTCCAAATGTGAAGAGAAATCTCTTGACTGGGGTTGAAGATGGAAGCCGGATATTTTTAACCTTCGAACATACGGTACTGGCAAGACATTCACATTTATTTTTTCTCATAATTTAAGGTGTCGTTTACGTCTCGAACTCGCAATTTCCATTTGGTAGATTCGCAAGGTTATTATGTCATCCCTGCTCTCTAATTCATGGATATAAATCCGAGTAGACCGGCGATGGAGACCGTGAGGCCACGTTACTTAAGGGCTCAGACCACTAATAAAAATAGTCCCGATCCTCTGGGCAACCTCTGTCAGAGAAGTGAATTGTTTTTTCAATTTTTTTTCCAGTCTCTGTTGCGACGAGTAATTGAAGGCCATGCAGTGGTAGGTGATTGGAGTATGATATGTGTTTGGTTTCGCTGTGAGTTTGATTTTAACTCAAGGCCTAAATTGAGATGTTGCTAAGAGGGACTATTTGGGTTCACCGCTTTCTGAAAGCATAGAAAAAAGCCAAAATTTATGACGTCATTTGTACGAGTGCGCATAACTCAAAATTTCGATGGGCGACCCCCGTCAAGACGTCTGTCCGGTTGTAGAACTTGAATTAAAGTACTTCTTGCCGAAGTATGGGAGTCTAGAGTTAATTAATGAACACGTTTTAACATTGCCGCCAATGTAAATTTAATTAGTGGTCCGAGCCCTTAAGCGAATATGTCCACATGTCACACCAGTAATGCATTCGCAACTTCTCGTGGGATCTCCGGTTTGAGATGTCCCTCGAAGGCCATTGACGCCATATTGGACTAGAGCGTGGTCACGTGTGTTTCGGTCTGGCAGGGAACTGTCAGTGACGTCACGGGAATTATATATTGCCAATACGTGGCGTGTGTACCATTTAAACTGATGGTTTTCTATTGAAACGTGCTTCGAATGAAAAGAATAAACAGTTTTTAGAATATCCGACGTAAATCAGAGACTCGCAGGGAAATATTTGCTGGTCGGGGATTAAGGCTTCCGCGAGAGTGATTGGGCTTCGGAGCCATGTGTATTAAACCGTTCCGGCGCGTCACATCTGGAGATTCATAGGAAATTCATGTTGTCGTCCCCCGAGCGTAGAATCAGTGCCCTTCGTAGATTTCCGCTCGGGAGTTCCGAATGACTAGTAATGTACTCGTATATGGCGTGTCATATCATAGGAGGGTGATAGTTATCTCCCTTCGTCTTAATAGCCGTCTTCGTTTGTTGTGAAAGTGGGTGATCTGTGAAACAGATGTTCCGGTTGATATGTCCGAAAGATAAATACAAGTAAATTGCTGTGTAAGGTGATCTCATGAACCCTCACAAGCAAAACAAGGCTGAGAAGGTTACTGAGATACAGGAATAACAAATGGCCCTTGTGTTCTTTTGGTTCAATCGTACAATCACCAAAGAAATAACTCCTCTGTGTGTGACGTTATAGAACTGATTTTGGTTTCGAATTCAAATGTTGTTAATAGTCGAAATAAGTGTTAAAGACAGTAGCATAATAAAGGATTGATGGTCGATAATAAAAGTGTCCATGGCCTGTTTTGCGGTATTTATTGGTCGGATTCATATGTTATTTAGATAGTAGGTAACATCTATATCCAATTGTTTTCTGGATGACACTGTACATGCAATATTTGTGATTTACCAAGAAAATGTCACCTAAAAATAATTGGAAATAAGAGTTATATTTTCATTACGAGCGGAACTCGTTCCGGTAAATTTATTTCTAGAAAAGTCAAAATTTTTGCGGTTTGGAAAAATTGTTATTAACGTCATTCACAAAGGAGTTACTCCGAGTATACGTCACATATCCTTTGTCCCATTTGTTTACCTTAATTGTTTTCCACGCCACTCCTATATTTTATTTTTCCAATTCAGTATAACAGGGTGACATTGTCATGCATCAAACCGAATCGGGTCATTAATAAGTTTTGCAGAAAATGAATAAAACTAAGAATTGAGAGATCTAATTCTAAAACGATCCAGCAATATTTGTTTCAGTAACATGTATATAAATCTGATTAGTATTTAGCTGCATCTTCACATTTTCAAGTTAAATACTACACTAACGTTCCGTCAACACGTGTAGTGTTAGACTTGGGTAAGCGAAGATGACTTATAGCTGTGTCTGATACACATTTTTTTGACGAGGAAGAAAACATGTTCCAGAAATTGAATGAACATGAATTTTTTTCAACTACCCTGTACTGTGATCTTAAATATACATGTATCTATAAAATGGCATTTTGCTTTGACCTCAGGCATAAGCGTAAATTTCCAGATGTTTGGAAAATTGACGAATCAGTAGCCATAGCTGTATTTAATTCTGAAGAAGATTTCCCATATTTGGCATGCAATTAATATCCTTACCGCACGATTCATATCCTTATAGCGCGCGTGCACTGATATTTCCCAAAAGGAATGACAATTGTTCCCATAATTGATTTATGGTACATATATTCATGTTATTGTGGTCTTAATTATTCTGGTAAATGTAACATATACGGCATCATCATTATTCGTAAGAAATAAATGTTAGTTACCATTTAAAGCTAAACGGATGTCCGTTGTCAGTTACTAATCCCATTGCTGAACTGTCACATCCCGCACATGTTTAGCATATTAATCCTCAAGTTTTTGAAGGCTTGTGAAGCGGGAGGCCTAAAAGTTAGCGCATGTATGGGATACGTAGTTCAGTGAATACATATTCATTGAACCAGACTTTCATAAGATAATCATAGTCACACGTCCTTCAAAAGATAACTACGAACGGTTCTTAAGAGAGTAGACCACGTTCAATTTGAAAAATGAGAATGTGCTATCTCTTTCAATAATAACTTGTAAGGCTAAGATAAGACAATCGTGAAATGAAAATAAGGTCATTCATTCTCTGTGTAGAAATATTGTTTGGCATGTTGTATCATTGGATTAGTTGAGAAAAGCGCCCAAGATCAAAAGTTTTTTAATTTATCATATTAAAACAAAATTAATTAAATGTTACGAAATATGAAATAAGAATAGGGGGTTGCCATACTGTTTTTTAAATGGCAGCAGTTTATGAGATCAATTGACCCTTTTAAGTCATGACCAGGAGGGGAAGTGGGAGTGGGAAAATATTCTTGAGGATCTTGGGGAATATGACAGATCCACCTTTTGGTCGGACATAGGCTATTCCATTTTGGAGCGGCTATATCAGAATTTGTTTAATTTATTCTGATGTGAGTTTTCTGGATACTGTTGTAAGGTTTCTGGATACTGTTGTAAGGTTTCTGGATACTGTTGTAAGGTTTCTGGATACTGTTGTAAGGTTTCTGGATACTGTTGTAAGGTTTCTGGATACTGTTGTAAGAAAATGTAGTCTGTTCTGAATAATTCTAAAAGATGTTATAGCTTCATGGGCGTATGGACATGGACTTGATCTACTCCCTCAAAGATGTTATAGCTTCATGGGCGTATGGACATGGACTTGATCTACTCCCTCAAAGATGTTATAGCTTCATGGGCGTATGGACATGGATTTGATCTACTCCCTCAAAGATGTTATAGCTTCATGGGCGTATGGACATGGACTTGATCTACTCCCTCAAAGATGTTATAGCTTCATGGGCGTATGGACATGGACTTGATCTACTCCCTCAAAGATGTTATAGCTTCATGGGCGTATGGACATGGACTTGATCTACTCCCTCAAAGATGTTATAGCTTCATGGGCGTATGGACATGGACTTGATCACTCCCTCAAAGATGTTATAGCTTCATGGGCGTATGGACATGGACTTGATCTACTCCCTCAAAGATGTTATAGCTTCATGGGCGTATGGACATGGACTTGATCTACTCCCTCAAAGATGTTATAGCTTCATGGGCGTATGGACATGGACTTGATCTACTCCCTCAAAGATGTTATAGCTTCATGGGCGTATGGACATGGACTTGATCTACTCCCTCAAAGATGTTATAGCTTCATGGGCGTATGGACATGGACTTGATCTACTCCCTCAAAGATGTTATAGCTTCATGGGCGTATGGACATGGACTTGATCTACTCCCTCAAAGATGTTATAGCTTCATGGGCGTATGGACATGGACTTGATCTACTCCCTCAAAGATGTTATAGCTTCATGGGCGTATGGACATGGACTTGATCTACTCCCTCAAAGATGTTATAGCTTCATGGGCGTATGGACATGGACTTGATCTACTCCCTCAAAGATGTTATAGCTTCATGGGCGTATGGACATGGACTTGATCTACTCCCTCAAAGATGTTATAGCTTCATGGGCGTATGGACATGGACTTGATCTACTCCCTCAAAGATGTTATAGCTTCATGGGCGTATGGACATGGACTTGATCTACTCCCTCAAAGATGTTATAGCTTCATGGGCGTATGGACATGGACTTGATCTACTCCCTCAAAGATGTTATAGATGTTATAGCTTCATGGGCGTATGGACATGGACTTGATCTACTCCCTTCCTCAATTTTGATTGGTCAGTCGCGACACGCCTCCGGCAAGAGAGGTCACACACTAATCTGCAGATCAATCAACGGGCGATCATCTCGCTGTGCCGGGTTGAATGGACAGTCAGGTTGGATTTTGAATCGCCCGGTAAAGGTATAAAATTGCACAAATTTACTAATTTGACGACGGGAATATATAGAGTCACAATTGTAGAATATGCTGATGTATTTTGTTGAGAGGCAAACCGTTTGTTTCTCGTTTCACCCAAAGTGCGTTTCAGACCTTGGTGTATTTTCATATAAAGCATGGGGTTATATATACAGACCCCATATTTCGACACTTCACCGTGATACCACCGTGGGTATGAGTCAGGAACGGCTATTGGTATGTGGATATTCCCGAGAGTAAAGCTAAACATGAAGCCGACCCTTTGCCCAGTACAAAGAAGTGGAAATCTGTCATTTCCATTGCTTATCTGATCGCTAAACCCATACAGATAGTAAGCCTTTGGTGTTCTGTGGCGATATCTACGTCAACTACGAAAGAAATCATATTTATCGCTGGACGAGTAAAACAAAGATAAATTATGTGCCCATCATCAAAGTCGGAGTGACGTCGGGTCTAACTGTTTATGTGATTGAATTTGAAGAAATGTTTTCCTAACAACGATAAACCCCTTGTGCACAATCCTTTGTCACCACAGAATACCGTCAAATATATGCTGGATTTGTGACAAAACGTTTTCACGGCACGATGGCATGCTCAGACACATTCGCGTTGTACAAACAAATGAAATGATACGCGAAATGCATCGGTTTGTCTCGGCTAATTGCACTGAAACACTGGAAAATAGATGAACTGTATCTGGCTTCTGGCAACCTACGAATTGCATTTGTCCTCTGTCTTTCTGGAATATGCCTGGATATTATTATAAATAAAGTGATTATATTAACGTTTTCATGTACACGTTCTTGTCTGTGACCTCCCCAAATGTCCGAACTCTTAACTGTCTCATCCTTGAACTTCGAGCTGTTAACTGTTCGCCTTTACGAGCTCCAAGATCTCAACAGTCCCATATCTGTGCTCTTAAAGAATTGCATTCCATCTATGTATCCAAATTCACTGAACATTAATAGGATAGAAGGGTTTTTTGGACAACTGTTGAGCTGCTGTGGTACTACGTAGGACATCACGCCTACCAAGGTTGGTCAGCTAAACAAAAACACCCCATCGCCCGAGAACAAGGGAATCATGTCCTCACGGAAGGTGAAGATAAATTGTGGGATAAGTCGAAGGTACGATGAACAATTACTTCATCATAGATAAAGGCAAAGGACACGGTAAGGCTGAGGCACGGTGGACAATGCCATCATAGGCAAAGACAAAACGCAGGTTGAGGCGAAGATGCGGTGGACATTTTTTACAGAGTGTTCCTAGCCAATTCACACGCAAATTTATTGATCTATTCGCGTGTATCACAAGCAAATGTATCGAGAATATATACCCCTCCTCACTGGATTTGAAGGAAACTACTGGTAGCCCAAATGTAACATCATATTTGGACACTACCTTATACTGTGATGCTCTGGGCTTTCTCTCACGTCGACAATATAGAGAATTACAAGTTTTACATAGTTAACTGCCCAGTTTTGGAGAGTAGTAGTCCAGAAGGACCTGCGTACGGCATCTCTCGCCTGGTAGTATTCGCGAGATCATGTTCAGACTGTAACGATTTCAGTCAACACCACAAAATATCATTGCAGAAACTTGTCAACAGGGCTATACCACCTAACGCCTTCATTCGAAGTTTCTCAAATGGTCCTTCTTCCCAAACAGAAAAGGGGCTTATTTTGGAATGAACCTCAACCCACGGTATAGAAAATTTCATTTTGGTTTTTTGTTAGACTAGACCTTCTAGGGTGGGTGGCCAGTCTGAAACATGGGTAGGTAGTGTGCTAGAGGCAATTATAGCGGCTCAGGGAACTTGTCTATAAACTCGAAAATTATGGGGTAGGGGTAACATATGACAACATATTTCCACTTCTACTGCTTTTTATGTTACATCTAATGGAAAATTTATTTTGATTTGTCAAAGCTCGTCTGTTATGTAGGTCAGTAGGGCATTACCTCGATTTTAGAATGAAAATTAGGGCATGTGTTCCCTATTGTCAGCTGTGTAGACTGTGGTATCAGAAAATTATTGGAGAGGTTTGTCCCACCGAAGCGGCCGTCATTGCTGGGTTATCAAGGGGGATAACTCCATCATTAGTTATGCTTTCTTAGATACCTGACAGCTAAACTGGAACAGAATTTGCATAATTGCTGTTTTACGAAACTCAACTGGTTGTATGGTGTAATGGTTAGCACTCTGGACTCTGAATCCAGCGATCCGAGTTAGAATCTCAGTAGAACGTAACGTTTTCTTTTTTCCTCTAACATTTGTTTTCGCTATTTTTCATCAATGTATCTATTTGTACGTCTCATTGAAGATTGGACATATGTATTTCGTTCTGTTTTCACATATTTGTCACATTTAACAAATTCCTCCAAAAATTCGACAATTTTGGCACAGTTCTAAGCTTGCCTATGAAACGTATTTTATCGATCACTTCCTTAATCCATAAGCCTATTACCAAAGCAAACGCCTCAACGAAATAGTTCGATAGTCAGATAGACCGCATCAGCTGTTCCTCCATTTCCGTGGAGAATGCACAGGTGCGCGCAGTTCGAGTAGCCAAGTGTGTCGGCTGCCAAATTTCAAGCGTCTGGTACGTCATTCATAATTCAGCCGTCGTCCATTAAAGAAAATCCGCGTCCATAATCCAAGGACCTATTCCATATTCCATATAACAGTATTAGCACCAAATTCAAAAAGACAATCATAGTATACATGAACATAGGCTAGTTTTCTGCAAGAGAGAAACGGTCAACATTTTGCAATGATGCCGGCAAGACATCATGATGTTCCAAAAATATCAAATCCGTATCGCTGATCAGTATTCTTAATCCAAAATAAAGTCGTCATCCAGAGACTGATGTATCTCAGTCACGCGTTGAGGTAAGTAAGATCATCCATTTTCTTGATGACAACGAATGGTCCTTTCCACCGAGAGGTGAGCTTTGAACACACTCATGTCGTCCTTTGCAGGGTTGTATAACCAAACAGCTTATCCAATTTTGAAGGTTAATTTCTTGGACCGTGTGTCATAGTGCTTCTTGCGGTATTCTGTTTTACGTTTTAGG
Organism: Hanleya hanleyi; assembly: GCA_036873755.1. NCBI lineage: Eukaryota > Metazoa > Mollusca > Polyplacophora > Lepidopleurida > Hanleyidae > Hanleya > Hanleya hanleyi. The sequence goes on from JAVTVY010034312.1 coordinate 87,164, forward strand.
ACCATGCGAGCTACCTCGTGAGCTGTCTGTAAACTTTGATAGAGTTTCGTAGTGTAGGCTACCGTTCGAGGCATATCACATTTTGAGGTGACTGTACAATTTCCTGCAGAGGCATAACCGCCTCTCAACCAAATGGCATCATATTCGGATATTTCCTTGTGCTAGAGTGTTCGGATGCCCTGTATGCCATCATTACTTGCAGAAGAAATTCATCCCATCGGCGTTGTTTTTCAAAATACATTGTCAGCATTGCAGCTAGTGTCCGACTAAACCTCTCCACTGTCCCATTTGCCTGAGGTCTCATACTTGCTGTCCTTGGTTTGTTAATTTGTAGAAGTTCGCACACTTCTTTGAGGACTTCAGACTCGAAATTTGTACCCTTGTCTGAATGTATCTGTAGTGATGTTCCAAATCTACAAATGAAGTTGTTCGCTAAGGCTTTAGCAAAAGTAGAAGCCTCCTGGTCTGGCATAGGAATGGCTTCTGTCCGTTTCGTAAAGCAGTCCACAATGACAAGTAGACACTTGTTGTCCCCATTGTTAATTGGTAGTGGTCCAAAGATGTCCACGGCCACCCTCTCCATTGGCTCCCCGACAAGATACTGCCCCAATGGTGCACGACCTAAATCGCTAGGGGGTTTTCTTGTTGCACATTTGCCACACTTAACACAGTATTCCTCTGCATCGCGTTTCATGACAGGCCAGTAGAAGGCCTGTCCAATTCGGCATATTGTCTACCTTCAGATGCCCAGCATACGGAACATCATGATAGTACCATTATTCATTTTCTGTGCATGATTGAGGTACTATCAACTGGTACACAGTTTTCCCATTGTCATCTATTCAAACTCGATATAACATGCCCCCAATCATTTTCAAATGATCTCAATGCCATCACAGCATTTTGAAAGCACTTGATAGGACCACACGGGCCGATCCTCTCCTTCCCGAGCAAGTAAAATGGCATCTGCATTGACATCCTGTATCTCCTGTAGCCGTAGTTCGCTGGGTGTCCACGGTCTGTATGGCCATGGTCTGTTTAAGTCAATCAGGTGTAGGCTTCCGGTTCGTAGTTACTGCCAAAGTATATACCCTGTACCGCCTTCGCCATGTTCAACATCAGATTCATTTTGATCAACATCAGATTCACCTTACAAAGATGCTCATCCACATCAGCTGTTGCTGTTTGGTACACACCTTGCATGGCCTTCTTGACAACGCATCTGCATTTGCATGACTGCGACCAGCCCTATGCGTTACCTTCATGTTTTACGTCTCTCTAACCCTCTGGTTGTTTGACCAGTGGGTTGCTTGACATTTTTTATCCAACCCACTGCTGCATTATCGGTTCTTAGTAGGATCTTTTGCCCATAAATATATGGATGGAAATGTTTGAGTGCAACAGCTACTGCAAGCAATTCCTTTTCTGGTGACGCAATATACCCGTTGATGCTTGTTCAGGACACGGCTACTATAGGCTATGACTCTTTCTGAGCCATCTTGTTCTTGTGACAACACTGCTCCAGTTGCCAAATCGCTGGCATCAGTGTCCAGACTGAAAGGTTTGTTCGGGACTGGATAGGCCAGTATTGAAGGCGTTGATAATGCTTTCTTAAGATCCCTAAATGACAGCTCACACTCAGAATTCTAGCTGAATTTAACCCACTTTCCTGTAAGCTTGTGAAGAGATCGTGTCATTGCTGCGAATCCAGTGACAAAGCGGCATAGCCAGAGCTTCCTCCATAAGTCTCTCAAACGTGGATGGAGCATGTGCTAATCTGTGGGCATAACTGTACATTGATACAGATCCTGTCTGGTGGTGAACGCGGTCTCTTGTTTATATATAATTGAAGGTGGTGTGGCGCAGAATTAGATGGCATAGACTCATTTTCACTAGATATTGCTGCACACTGTATATCACAGACACTGTCAGTCACATCAAACGTTTAACAAGTCCCTAATCGTATTACTGGGTAAAGTGTCACCGTGATCACCGTGATTAATGAGTTGGATTGAAAATTTTGGTGAACGTGTATCAACTATGCAATTGACTGTCCGGATAGTTTTCTCTTGAAACAGTTCCATGGAAGATTTAACAACTCCAGATGCAGCTAGGCACTCTTTAATATGCTTATCGGTATCCACCCTATTGAGTGTCCCGGCACTGTAAAAGACTCACGCACCTGCACTTTACAGGTCATCTGTGCTTCACCTATCGAACAAGGTACTGGAGCGCCTTCAGTCTCCAATCTAAGCCACTTGTTATCAGTCTTGGAAATATACTGTTATAGGAAGTCTTGCCCCAGTATCTCATGAACAGTGATGTCACAGATAACTATACTGTGTTGATACATTGAACCCACAAGCTGTATTTTAACATCAACTACACCATACAGGCTCAATTTTTCAACATTTGCTCCCTGGATACTATTGGATAATGCCCTGATTTCTGGTCTAACATCTTTTGGTACACGCTTAAATATCTCGCATGGGAGCAGCGTAGTAATGGACCCACTGATGACCAACTGGTCCAACCAAAGTGTACTGGTTCTACCATTCCATCAATGAAAGTGGTCACGAATAATCCATTATGCCATTTGTCAATCCTGTTGTTAAGATGACTATTCGAACTGTTCCTCTCTGGTTATCTGAATAATTATTCTCCTTTTCAACACTCTCTATAACTTCTGTTTTCTGGCTATTCGATTCGTCCTACTTTGGCCTACAAGTGAAACGGGCCCCCGTTTCTCTGTGAAACTGCCTTAGTCACAGGAATTTCAGGTGGCAGACTCTGCAGTAATGGTCGATCGATCCACAAATATAACAGTTCCCGCCTTGCGGTAACCATTATTGGTACCTCTATATCTGGAGCCACCCGATCCACTTCCGCACTCTACTTCTCTATGCGCTGTAGGATTTCTTGCAGATTTTCCAAATCGGTATTGCCTACATTAATCTCTTCCTGTTGCAGTGGTATTATCTCTAGATGTCATCACCCTATCTGCCGCGGTTTTCTTTTCTTCTTTCTCGCCCACTACGGCTTCGTATCGCTCTACGACGTCTACTGCATCTGTCAAAGTCCTACATGAGGTGTCGAAGTATCGACATGTCATTTCAACTTCTATACGGCTGGTTCAGAGACATGCAGGGCTTCTTGTGCGCAATCTCCCAGGTTAGGATATGCCATTTACGCCATTTCGGCGTAAATCGTCATCAAGGCAGAAACCGATTCGTCTATTTGACGGACCCTTCCCTCTAGTTTTGTCAGCCATTTATTTTGCTGGCGGCTACTTCCAAACCCCTCCCCAAGTTTCATTGAAACCTCAGGAAAAGAACCTTTCCATCCTCCTGTTGGCCCATATAGAATGTCTGGGCGGGCCCTTTAAGACTAGGCGCTAGGACCAAAACTTTCTCTCGAGGAATCCACAAACCCACTTCGGCACAGTCTAAAAAATGGGAGGCGGAGGTGTACTCCTCCCCGTCCTGTTCCCCATCATAGGAATCGGGTTTCATCTTGATCATGCTACTACATTCACTCCCTGCGGAATAATTGCCACGTCTATAGTCTGGCGTTGAACCATGTCCCAGCTGACGCCCTCGGTCAAACCTTCTTTTGTTACTTATCGGGATTTTCCATTGTGACTTCTCCACGTACATCACCCCTATCAGGTGCATTAGATCGAATAGAATCTGGATATTCCTCATCCCCGGTATTATCACCCCCCTGGGCATCGGAATATGGGTTGGCCCTTTGCTGTAATATTATTTCCGGATCTGAACTCTCCGCCATTTTACACAGATGAAGTAATTTCTAGAATTATAAATAGATTTTCTGCCCTCCCGGTGTTACATTATACCACCACACTAACAACCTAGGCTGTTCGAATCACGTGCTATTAATTTCGTTTAATATCCCTCCTTTCCGACACCAGTGTAATTCTAATGCGTGCTCTCTGAAAAATCAACCGGGGTATTTCTGTGGCCTGTCCAAGTTCAAACCAGACTCTGTAGATATCACTTTTTCCTCTAGAGCCAAACAAGCACTGATCTTGATGGGAATGAAACTGTTACTTCAGTATATGTGTCTTTTTCCTTCATTCCATATCACCTTCGGATTATATCACAAATATAATGCAAAATATAAATACAAATTAAATTCAATGGAGAACAACTTTCATTGATTCGTAGTCTATCAATAGGCTGTATAAGATCCAGTACTATAACACATAACAGTGATTCCCATATAATGCAATACTGCTTATATAAGGACAGCGACTCCTTACTGGAAGTAGGCTTCCCTTACAGTATAGGCACAGCTGTGAGTGGGGAGGAAGATAGTTATCCTGCAGGTGGAGTAAATATAGCTGCATGCATTATAATAATCACATATACCCGGTCTGTGATTAACCTTCCAGGTCTATGTCAAAATGTCATTTAGACTCACTAGATTATAGTTGACCATATGTCACAGCTCTCATATGTGCATTTGTCAGTGGTTGGGAGTTGAATCGCATGTCATATACATCACTGGTTCGTTCGCCACAGAAAGTCCACATAAAAGTCATTCTTTCTCGGAGAAGAAGTACACATATTCACCATTATATTTCTTGTTTGGATGAACGATCGATCTCTTTCACATTCTGTCTTGGGCTTGATTTTTATTTGCTGGTATACAAAATATGGAAGCAAAAAAGTGGAAAATTGGATAATGTCATTACTCTTAAGCAAAGCATATCGCTCCAATTTCGAGTATCTCCTGTGAAATTTGTGACACGGCGCATCGACTGCACCATATTTATCCTGAGGATGATTTGCTTCTTCACTCAAAAATATGTATTGTATTGCTGTGCTTTTAATTAGTAGATAGTGCTAGTTAGTTTGACCCGTGATTCAGAACGCTGAGTTACAAAGAGTCATACTAAGCGAAGAGTTCTATCTGAGATAACATTTCCCTGCTATAGAAATGTTTCTCTCGGTGAACCAGAAAAAAACACGTTCCACTGCTTGACCGAGATAATTTTTCCTCCAACATCACTAGATTCATGTTCTTCCCGGACGCGTTCGGAAATCTATAGGGCTCGGTTACAACACATGGTTCGGAAGTAAATGCTTCACCAAAGCCCCTTTTGTTTCTTGAGAAGCATGTTTAGGATCCAGAAGAGAAACCCGCAATCTGAGACCAGAAACGCAATCTCACAAAGACACCATGCGGAATCGACTCATTGCCGAGCGTATGAGATGTTATCACTGGACTAACCGTGCCTCCAAATGTCCTCGCTTTTGCCAAATTGTCCCGAAGCAACAGAATAAAAGCCAAAACTAGCAAACATGTTGTATATTTTATCACATTGAAGGGCCGTGGTGGTGAAACATTCCAATGCCTCGGGCAACTATTTTAGCTTTGACAACACTACAGGAAGTTCTGTTAGAATATCTCAGATTTCTTGCACACAAAGTGTATTCACCAGAATACTTTCTGTATACATGTATATGTATATTTTTCGTCTCTGTTACAATATTCAATTGACGAATGCAAAATTAAAGTGAACGTACATGTAAAACACATACAAAATTCTTAAACTTGCGAGGTTCGATATTCCATTCCTGTTGTAAAAATGATTATATTTGAGTAATCGCGCTCCTGCAGGTCATCTTCATTCTTGTGGCCTTATTCTTAGTTTTCTTATCGGTTGTGATAACATACCATCACTCGTCTCCATGCCGAAAACGGTGTGATCTTATTTGTAAATAAGACAATTATCCAATAGCCCTCAATTTACAAGGTGGGTTGACGAAATGGCCTTCCATTTATAAGCATGCAATTTGAGTTCATACCGAAATGTGTTCTGAGACGCTGTCTACGGTTAGATGGACCTCTCCTGCATTTGATCCGATTCTGGTCGCATTATTTCAGATTGGCTCTCTTGGAAATTATCTGCCGCGAAGACAATGAGTGAAGTTACGGAACCATGCGTACTTTTCAACTTGATGCATGGTGATAGGTACCCTTAACTTATAGTTGCGAAAGGAGCAATTTTGCTATTCGATCTCAATGTCTGACCTGTCTTGGCTAATGAGGAAGTGCGCACACAAAGTTGACAATCTCACTCTGTTCACATGTCTTGTATAATCATCTCCGCCGGGGAAGGCGTACACTTCCGGAAGTAGTGCGCACCTCTGCAAGCTGGGAATGTCAGCACATGTTTCCAAAACTACCCGGATCTCACTGAGTGGAGGAGGGGTAAAACTCTGGATACAAAGAATTTTGAGGGATTCACAGTCCAAGCATTTCTTAACGATTTGATGGATAGCGATCGTACTGAGGCTACAATAGGAGATCGAGAAACAAGTGAGATTCTGCATTTTATGAATCAAGGCGACGCACAGCAAGGCCAGAGTCTTAAAATTGTTCCTGCTCAGATTCAGTTCCAAAAGGTTGTCCGCCGACGGCCACTGAAGTAGAAACTGGAGATCAGACTTACTGAGACGACAGTCCCGGAGATTGAGATAACTCAGCCTCAAATCTAAGTCGTTTAGCAAAAGTGCTAGACTGTCTTTCAAGTTGCAAGAGGAAAAGTTCAACTTTTTCAAATTTGGAATACTCGTAAGTGTCATATTGAGTTCGTAAGCAGCATTCTCATGGACGTCGACGTGTATGGTGTTCGGCAAACTGAGGGCAGTTAGATTGGGCAGGAGCAGAAGGCCTTCCAGAAGGGAGTCGAACTTGACGAGATCCGTGCACAAGTCTGGGTCTTCTATCTCCAAGTGCGTGATAATCTGTTCATGAAATGATTTATGGTAGAATACAATGTTTAACTGAGTAAAACGATATGATATTTGCATATAAATGATGACACTAATTCTTAATAAAGATTATTAAACAGTTGATGGCCTGAAATGTCCTAGTCCTTTTCTAGTAAATGAATGCCAAAGAAAGTTATCATGAGTCATTCGGTGTCATGAATGGCACATGTGTGGTCAAGAGTTCCGAACTATTATAATATTTTTGATTATCATGTAGAACTCGGTGTATTTTCACAAAGCAATTTTATGAATACCGTCTTTCTTGTTCTGGAGCTAACGTAGCGTGGAAGAATTGTTATAGATAATGGTATTATGCAAACATGAAGGTATTTTTTTACTGCTACTAAACGACGCAAATAAGACTGAAGATCTCTCGTTTATACTTGCCGTAATAATGGTTAATAATAAATAAAGTTCTTCCAGTTTTGGGCTGATCAATTTTCGATACCACCAAAGGAAAATAATATCCTTTATTTTGATAGATTATTGGTCTCAGATTATTAAAATAGTCTATTATTTGTTTTTAGAATTATTAAACTCTTGGAATCGAGCCAATTTCATTTTACCATCCACTCACCCACTCCAGTGATAATATTATCAGGATAGACTGCAGAGATAATATTATCAGTGCAGTCAACAGAGGAGTGAGGAGACTTACTGCTCTGATCAGCAGAGGAGTGAGGAGACTTACTGCTCTGATCAGCAGAGGAGTGAGGAGACTTACTGCTCTGATAATATTATCACTGCAGTCCGCACTCTTAATATTGTTGACCGCATTGATAATATTATCACTGCAGTCTACCCCAATACAATTATCACTAGAGCGGGTGAGTCGAGGGTGAAGTTAAATTGGCTCGATTCCAAGAGTTTAATAATTCCAAAAACAAATAATAGACTATTTTAAATGGTTCCTAAAGAAAACCTGACAGAAACATTCTTACCCTGGGATCTAATAGTTTTGGATACAGTCGTATTGGCAAGACAATTTCGACTATAGGTTGAGACCACAATTTCTTGCAGGCGAATCGAAAGGGACTGTCAAACTGCAAACTCAAACCAATGGGCACGTCGTCCAGTGTGACTTTACAGTCCCAGAGAATCGTTATAGGAGGATCTGACGATGAGAAATATTGGACATCATATATTAACATGGAGTATATACATGGAGTGTTGGATCAAATCATGCGAGTAAATCAAAAATATCCGTCATGAGTCGGCCTCTGCTGTTTCAATGTTTTCAGAAAAAATGTACGCGAGTAAAAGACGAGTAACATATCTTCAGTACGTTTCAGTACGTTATACTTGTACTTCCACATACTAACTAATAATAAAATATTATTTGGCAATATTTCTTATTAATTGTGAAATTATTAATAACCTTGGAATCCCTTCAATTGCGAAAGGTTGGATCTTGTCGGAATTTTGAGCACACTTTGCTGGATATATTTACAGAGATGACATATTTATTAATTTGAATCATCTCATCTCCCCGGTATAAATCTACCGATTGGTCTATATCACAAAAAGGTGTGTAAGGGAATGACCACACTACGTTCCGAGTTTATAGTGGATGTAGCTGACAAATGTATCTTAACCACCAGCATGGAATAATCAGCTCTAACGGTCTCCCCATGGGTTCCCCTTTGTCGCCACTGACTGCCAAATATACATTACAACACATATAAGGGAAGTGGGAAGAGGTGCCGACATACTGACTGCGTCACATGACTTCACAGAATAGTCTACTGGTTAAACTATTCTAAAGCACATACCAAGAATTTAACGATTCGTGATATGTGTTGTATCTCAGGTACGCTTTTATTGTACCTGTTCATGTGGCAACTTGGAAGATATGATCACACGGCCCCTAGCACCGGCATAAGCAGTATTAGATACAAATCTAGAGAGCTATGATGGAAATGATCTGACAACTCGTATACTGGTAATTGGTGAGCTGTTTCGCTGTGACAACTGTGACAACATGACAAACTTAGAAGAGCAAGCCTTAGCCACAGCACACTTTCAGCTCCTGTGTTGGTTCCGGGAAGTGGATGATACATTCGCCATTGTGCAAGAATCTGACGACCCCCACAATCTCCGCCAACATCGATGTAGAAAATGACAGGACACTCTCATTCTTTGATTTTCTGGTTGACAGAACGGCATACCAAAAACCCACCCATACAGCCCAGTACATCCACTACAAATCCAATCACCCTCCCAAAATCAAATCCGGCATCGTAACTACACTGACCAGGAGAGCAAAGACCATATCCGATGCAGAGCGCCTCAACAATAAGATCTCCCACTTGAAGAATGTCTTTACGGAACTCGACCACTTCCCGACATCCCGCATCAACAACGCCATCGGCAAAGCACTAAACCCCAACACCAGCACCATCACCAAACCAGCAGACAGTCCAGTCACCATTACACTTCCATACATCAGTCAAGTCAATCACCAAATTCAACGACTGATCCAGGAACAGACCCCAGTAGGCGTCCGATTCAAATACGCCCTACCCTTGAAATCCTACATCAAAGCCAATAGTAGAGTAGAAGATAAACATCTTATCCTAAATGTGTAAATTATAAAGTGCAGTGTGACTGTGGCGAATCTTACATAGGTGAAACGTCTAGACCACTGTCGCATCCGCATGAAAGAACACGAATCTGCAGTTAGCCAATCAGCGAAGGTCTGCTGCAGCCGAACACATAGTGAACAATCCCCACCACAAAATATCATGGCATCAAACAGGAGAGAGAGAGGGAATTAAGGCTTACCGTCGCATTCAGCAATATTTCAGCTATATAGCGACGATGGGATCAAACAGATATCCCCGCTACGAATCTCGGGGAGAAGAAACCACGCCTCATCATGGAGTCCATGGAGATAGCAAGACACAAGATGAACAGAGACCAGGGGCTCATAATCTTCAACGCATGGAAACATGTGATTACACCCCAATAGACTAGTACTCCATCACTAGACATGAAGGCCATGCAGAGACTCTATGAACTGTTAGTATTGTTATATCCTCTCTTAATAACCAGCATACCACATGTACTACCATTCAACATCAGAGTTTTTTAGCCAACCCTCACTGTTACAACCCACCACAGCTATTGTTTTTTTAGTCCCATTCTCCATAACCCTCTCCAGGAGTGTCCACACTCCCCAGTTTCCACACTATATTTTTGTTATACAGATAATAAGCCAATAGTAGAGTAGAAGATAAACATCTTATCCTAAATGTGTAAATTATAAAGTGCAGTGTGACTGTGGCGAATCTTACATAGGTGAAACGTCTAGACCACTGTCGCATCCGCATGAAAGAACACGAATCTGCAGTTAGCCAATCAGCGAAGGTCTGCTGCAGCCGAACACATAGTGAACAATCCCGACCACAAAATATCATGGGATCAAACAGGAGAGAGAGAGGGAATTAAGGCTTACCGTCGCATTCAGCAATATTTCAGCTATATAGCGACGATGGGATCAAACAGATATCCCCGCTACGAATCTCGGGGAGAAGAAACCACGCTTCATCATGGAGTCCATGGAGATAGCAAGACACAAGATGAACAGAGACCAGGGGCTCATAATCTTCAACGCATGGAAACATGTGATTACACCCCAATAGACTAGTACTCCATCACTAGACATGAAGGCCATGCAGAGGCTCTATGAACTGTTAGTATTGTTATATCCTCTCTTAATAACCAGCATACCACATGTACTACCATTCAACATCAGAGTTTTTTAGCCAACCCTCACTGTTACAACCCACCACAGCTATTGTTTTTTTAGTCCCATTCTCCATAACCCTCTCCAGGAGTGTCCACACTCCCCAGTTTCCGCACTATATTTTTGTTATACAGATAGTCATATTAGATTGGTTCATCATACCCTGTACATATATATCTCATGATTGATTGTTCATTTATACCATTGAGAATGCTGAGGGTAGACTCTGAGGGCAGACTTAGCGAAACGTCGAGTGCAATAAAGAAGAATTTGAAATCCAGGAAATCCCAGCGTTCACGGAATGATTTACTCAAAATCAATAAAGACGTGTCTGAGTTCTGCCTTCTATCTCTGACCTCCTATTCGGCAGAATCTCAAAACTTGTAAGCTTCGTTCCGATGCCATCAACATGGATACTTGAATAGAGAATGCCGTACTTACCTATCGTATTGCCATGCTTGATATACATGTCCATGCTGGAGTAGATGCATCCGATACGGTTAAGGTACCGTTGGGCTTTGTCGAGAGAAATTTCTGCAAAGTTGTAATAATTTTTTTTATTATATCTATATCTGTCCTGGTGGGGAGGGTGTGATTTTGTTTCTGTACTGTGGAGAAATATTGAGAGCTGGAGCATATTGACTGTGTAGTTTATTACATTGGAGTGATTTGAGCCTATTTGCATAACCCCCGAGCAGAGGATAATGGGTAAATTCGCGATGAATTGTTTACTAGTTCGTCATACAGCTTTTGCGAAGAATATTGCATAAATAAAGAAAAAAAAAATCGAAAAAATGTGAACAAAAATCCTACAGAATGAGTCTTCAGAGAAAAGACCTCACTGTGAGCGCGACCATCTAAAGTGAATATACATTTTGTGATAGAGCTGGACCCAAAAGCTTTCTTGTGGTAAGTTTCATCTCCTAGCCTAAGGACCAGCGAAATATTTAGGGGGTGGGGCGAAATCATCCCCTCCACCAGGCTGACTGTAGTACACTACAAATCACCCAGGTCAGATAGGGTTAATGTTTGCGACATTGTAAATAGGTCAGTATCATTGCAAGTTCATGTTAGACCGTGAACCGACAATGGTGTCACCTCCTGCCTCACCCCACGGGAATGTTACCGACTATGTCTTTCTGAAAGCCTATCATATGCGAAGTTGAAAATTGGTTGTTTACACTCTGGCCAATCGGGATTTATGAACTTTTAAACACTGGCATTGTCGAATGAAGATCAATTTCTGGAATGGGGTATGGATGGAAAAGCACCACGAGAAAGTTTACAATAATTCAAAACAATAATATGTTTGAAAAGGTTATATAAATAATACACTAAATGACTAGAACACATTTAAACATGTTTGAGTCCATGATGACGCCAAAACGACGTCATAATGTGACAATATAGTTCAAAAGCACATTTTCGCCCTCCTCTGAACTGTGTGACCAAGGAAGTAGTCCATAGTTAACAATTAAAAAAATAATACAGCAGAGCGCCCGGGTCTGACCACGTGATAATTATCCTTCACTTTTTGGTAACCAGTATTTGAAGTACCAAGATTATGGGTACTACCATTCCTGCAAAATAACATATGCGGCTGGGTGGGTCGGTTGAACTATATGGCGGGAACGGTGGCGATATCAACCTTCGTTATCTCAGTTTCGCACGCTTTTCAGGTGTTTCTAAATAGGGCTATGTTACATATGGAATATGTGAAAAAATTCGCGGGGTCGACCCCATATTTTGAATAGCTTTTTTATCTCTCCCCGAGACGGGGAACATTTGTGAGAAATATTATCGAAATCAATTGTCAAGATTTTTACAGGAAGTGAACGATATATTGCCTGTTTGGGCCATTTTAATAGATTTTCCATAAAATATGGCGTACATACTGATGGAAGAAAATTGGTCCCGGGTTAAATTTGCATAACTGGCTTGTATGCTGAATTAATGATATGATCATTCCCATCAAGAAAATATATACTTTTATAGGGGTTTCCTGGAAGGTTTGGCAACTACGAAAGAAGAAAGGGCTATTTCAAGGGTTTATTTCCAGCAACGAGAGGTCTACTGTGGACTGCACCCCAATGTTATGCATAGTCACATTATTTCTGCTCCAATCACATGGAAATGGTGTCCAAAATGTCATTTTCGCTCTTCACTAAATTTCGTGATCATTATCGTAAATAATCCAATGATTTTGCTCAAATCATCTGGAAATGTTTTGGGCAATCATTATCGAGATCATTTCTTTGTCCCCTAAAACATGTTCTGAGGGCTGTCAGCATAACAAAATGGAGTCGAATTTCCAAGCACTAATACAATCCTGGAATGGGGGTATAGATAGGAAACATCATGTGAGTTGTTATTGTACTTCAAACTATGGCATATGTGGTATTTTTAGAAGGGATATAACCGTTTAGAATATTTTAGAAGATTTGCTGTAGACACAAAGTACGTGAGTTGGCAGGATATTTGTGTTGTTGATACTCCCAATGAAAACATTTCAATATCTTCCTGCAATATCTTATGTTACTGCAGGTGGCATTGTCAACATATATTGTCAAAGGATCATCGACATACTTACAGTTATTGGTAAACCCGACGTTCAATCTCTCTCGCTCTCCCTCTTTCTCGCTCTTTCTCTGTCACACACATTTGCAGTAGCCAATAATTAGGTTACTGCATTGTTTACAATACAAAATACCTTCTACTGCCAGCCAACTCTATATTACTCTGAACGTATATGACTGTCTTCATATGCCTCGTATCTACAGTGATGTCAATGTGACATAATCATGTGTTCACATAGCTAGGTGTAATTATAGTTTAGAGCATCTCAAGTGTATAGTTATTTATTATCATCTCTATGTTGCGATTTGATACATTCAAATGGAAATGTTGCTGGTGGATTCAGCTCAAATATCTGTCTCGCTGGAGAAGGAAGTCTACAATAAAGTATCGAACAGTATGTGCCACGTGTATAAACAGCCAATGGCAGGTCACCGAAAATGTTGTCAGGCGAGATCACTTTTAGCTTTACTCCTTACCTAACATCTGTGACAATATTTCGTGTATTCTCACCACACGTCTGGCAGAGTACTTCATCCACAATATCGGCAGCCGGGCTAGGTCTCGACACAGCTTCCGATCTGTCAGAATTAAAATCGGGATAAATATTCAACAAATATTTCTCAAAAAGTTAATACGAAGAAGACGTGGCAAGTATGGCAGTTTCTTGACAAAGTTTGCCTTCGCTGCTCTTCGTGTCGAGGAACAAAATGATCATTGTACACGAAGAAATGGAAATAAAAGAATATGTTCAATCTTTGTTCTGATGTTTATGTTTTGCATACAAACAAAATTTGCCCGGTTAATCTGGACAGGTTCCTCAGATTCTCCTCCAAAGGTTAGGGAAATATAAACGATCTCCGTGTTTAGCTAATTCGCCAGATTCTTTTCCGGTCACTCCATTAATACGTCATTTGGAGAAAAGTGAGATATCCAGGCAAATCGGCAATGATCATTATAGCTGCCAATAAAGGGTGATACCGGACCGGACTTGTGTAGCGCTCTCTTTTGACATAAAATTCAGTCAGGAATGGCGATCATATTCCGAAACAAACCTGTTTCGAAGCCAGTAAAATCTATGACTCGCAATCTGGATTCTGGTCGCAAGTTCAGTATTCCAAGCATGATACTGTCAAGTAACGACATGCTGCCAGCGCCCTCTGTCGGACCAGTCAGATAACCCGGATCGATATATTCTTCGAGTGGTAGGCAGTTATATATGTTAAATACAGCCAGTGGCCATGACGATACCAAATAGCTAATAGCATGAAGTTCTCTTTGGAAAATGGCTTCCATCATCACAGTGGGGTAGAGATTAGCCGGTATCTTTGGTGCGGTGGACACGTGTCGCATTGCCTGGGGATCACGTACGAGTTTACACACGCACAGCTGTATCAAGTACCTGATGAGAAGAGTAAAGATATCATAGCAAGAAGTTGAAAATTATTGCCAGGAGGAAACTCGAATATTTATATATGACACTAGTCACACGTCTTAGCCCTATCTGGCCTGGGCTTTTTGACTCCTGTCCAAGCCTGGGGAGAGGCCATTTCGGTTCCCCCTAATTATTTTTCTTACCCTAGGAGGCTGAAACTTACCATACTATACCCATGAGCCAAGCTCTACCAATAAATGAAAAAATTCAAGATGGTCGCTTTGATGACGTCACAGTGACGTCATTTATAAGAACGGATTTTTTTTGGTCGATTTTTCATCGCGAAAAAGCAAACATTTTGAAGAAAAATGACGAAAACATCACTTTTCTGGTACACCACGTGGACACCATCTTGAATTTACCCATGATCCTCTATTCGGGGAGTTATGCAAATAGGCTCAAAGTGACCCCGATATGATAAACTATAAAGACACGTAGTGTCAGCTCTCAATTTGTGTCGTTCCCGAGATAGGGCGGAAAATTCGCTAGGGGGTGCGATTTGGCCCCTCCACTCCAGGCCTGGTAGGTTAGAAAAGAGTCCCACGATAGGACAGGTTTAATAACACTGACGTTGAATGTGTGTGGATATTGAAAAAATCAAAATGTCTAACGGAAGAACTTGATGCTGAAGGTCACATACGGTACAAACATGTATCCACATGGGATTTCTCGACTCTCTATACTACAATCCATCATCAGGACCTTATTGGCCGTCTAAGTTCATTAATAGTATCTGTGTTCAAGAAAACTGATCGTAGATATATTAATGTCGGAAGATATAAAGCATTCTTTAGCTCTACTACAAGAGATATCATTCATGGAATGTTTCTTTGTTTATGGAGTTCTTTGAATTTCTCATTGAAAATATCTACGTGAAATTTGGCAACACAATATATCAACGGCGTGTGGGTTTTCCGGTGGGTACTGGTTGTGCACCCCTGTTGGCTGACCTATATCTGTTCTCTTATGGATATGACTATATGCAGGCGCTTTCAAAAACCGATCCATTCAAAGCCCGTTTCTTCTCATTCACCAAACGCTAGTTTGACGATCTTCTCGCTGTTGGTAATCGCTAAATAAATGAGGCAGTGAAATATATATCTACCTTCACTGGATTTGAAGGAAACTAAACATAGCCCTACAGGCACATCATATTCAGACCTATATCTCCATAAAAATGAAGCGGGCCTTCTGTCTCTTCGACTTTATGACGGAAGAGATGATTACAATTTCGACATCGTAAACTATTTCCTTTCTGGATAATATTATTCCAGTGGGACCTGCATATGGCGTATACATATCTCGCCTAGTAGCATTTGCTAGATCCTGCGTTAAATGTGACGATTTTAGTTAACGCCACAAGATATTGTTGCAGAAATTCATAAAACATGGCTATACCACCAAGCGCCTCCGCTCAAAGTTTCTCAAATCGCATGCTGATAGCAAAATACGAGCGTATCGTGCAAGATCTATGACGTTACGTTTCGTAACTTGTGTCTAATTCCGCTTAAACCGGGCCGGGGCTAGGTGCCGTATGAGCCCATGTACTTAAAGATCCTCATAGTGCGCATATGAACAGGCACAATCAAAGCGTAGCTGAGATATATCATTCTCTGGTTGATGAATTTACAAGGAATATTATGGTATTTGATATATTGTTGGAACTTCATGATGTCTTGCCGGCATCATTGAAAACTGTTGACCGCTTCTTTCTTGCAGGAAACTAGGCGATGTTTATGTATACTATGATTGTCTTTTTGAATTTGGTGCTAATACTATATAGAATATGGAATAGGTATTTGGATTATGGACGCGGATATTCTTTAATGGACGACGGATGAATTATGAATGACGGACCAGACGCTTGATAAACCTGAGTGCGATCAGATTCATGACTGGGACATTAGAAAGATTCATAATTGGAATACCAAAAAGATTCATGGAATTCTCGGAATATCAAAAGATCAAAGAGGTTCGCAATTGTAATGGGTCTTAATGCATGTGTGTGTGTGCAGTATTATGTTGGAATTTCTAACATGATTGGCGACTTTTCAACCTCAACAAGCTAAAACAAATAACAATGGGAATAATAATTTGATTAAAGATATCCATAATTGGAATATGAACGATATCCATTATTGAATTATTGAAGAGAATCACAATTGAACTTAAAGATATTCATGGTTTGAATATAGAATATGTCCATAATTGGGATTAAAAAGATATCCTTAATGGGAATAACCATCAGATCCATAACATCAACGAGTTCCATAAAAATAGTCCTAATTCGAATAGATCCATAGTTGAATTTTCAAAGATGTATCCTTATTTGGAACATCAGACATTTATAATTGGAATAACCACGAGATCCACATTAACATTTTCCAAAAGATTCATAACTGAAAAAGCCAAGAGATCCAAAGTTGAGATATTAAATAATAATTTCTTAATTCGAATAAACTGGAATTCATTTCTTGTCTGCATAAATTCTAGCATAAGATTTGAATAAAATAGTTTAAATGTTCAGCTAAACTGTTCCCATATCTAATATAGGCTGTATCTGTGGTGAAACTGACGCGTTAATTCAGCTGGTTATTAGTGCATGGTATAAAAGTCATCTTATTAATTTATCCATGGAAATATGTACGGTACAGAATGGTGTCATTACAGGTGACAAAGAAAAGCGGAATAGAGATCAGCTTTGAAGAAATGGGACCCTCAGGTATTTCTGTCTTCTACAACAACAAGAACCAAAGACCAAAAGGGGTTTCAGCTTGAGGAATCACATGCAATACATGCATGGACAATGCAAATTCTTCTGTATCAACCCACCAGATAATTGTACCAGTTACAAGTTCTTTCACATCTGTTCTAGGCGGAGGGCCTATTTGTTGTCTAGGAAAACAAGCCTCGCTACTATCTACGCAATGGTGCTCTTTACACAAGTAATTAGGCGCTGGGACTACTGTTCCGTTTATATTAAGAATATAGGCCAGTTCTGCTGACAGATAGATGTTAGACAGTCAAATGTTTTACTCACGAACGTAAACTGGCGGTACATAAATAGCAGATATTCCGAGACGAAGAATACAAAGTAAATGCATTTTCACGCAAACATGTCTACTGGTTTATATGCTGTTGCATACACAATAGCTGGGAACATGTAGGATATAGCTATCTATCTATATAACATGTAGGATATAGCTATCTATCTATATAACATGTAGGATATAGCTATCTATCTATATAACATGTAGGATATAGCTACATGTATCTATCTATATAACATGTAGGATATAGCTATCTATCTATATAACATGTAGGATATAGCTATCTATCTATATAACATGTAGGATATAGCTATCTATCTATATATAATATTACAGCAAAAAAGAACTTAATTGGCACCATGGATTGCGCAATTGAAACGAAATCATTTACTTGTTACTGTGACTTGCAGGTGATCATTACCTTGACCGTTGACCTTTCCAACTCAGTTTTGGTAATCGACACATCACTTCCCGATAATGCATCCAATACCAACGAGAGCCCAAGGGGCTTCAATATACGCCCGTATATCTGGAATTACATTGGTTCAAATTTCAAGGTTGTTTAATAGCCTTGATTCCAATTGATCTAGCAATCCAGAGAAAGGTCTACAATTTTTTGCTTATGAGAATGTAACATATATCACATCTTATATTGAATGATAAACTAAAATGAGCTTAAAACTCTTGGTACCGTAACTAGTTGACCTTGAAGCAAGAGCTGAGAGCTCACATATCCCACACTGAAATCGACAATAGTCAAACACAAGAAAATAGTAGTTTTCCTGCAAATGGATTCCTTTCAGACGAGAGAATTTTTCATGAAGGAAGAAGAAAGTGATGAAGTAAACCTTTGTTCTTGAGTTAATAAACAGGTGTGAAGTTCATAAAGGACTCCTCTCCCCGTTAAATTAGTAAATATATGGTTTTTATTTCACAACAGTTTAACTAAATGAAGCGTTTCAAACATGGGAGACAACTCCACAGGACAATACCATATAAATGCAGGGGAAAGAACTTCGAATATTCCAACAATATTCCAGCACATTTAGTCAGCTAAGCTTGATTCAGTTTTGGGGGACTGCGACCTAGACCTTTGACAAATTGATCTCATATGTATGGCTCCACTTTGCCATGCGAGTAAGGTATACTCAAAGTTTGGTACCAATCCATACCTTGAAACTAGAGCTATAAACAAATTTTAATGGATGAATGGACAGAATGCAACATCGCATTACACGACCTCGTCTTCGACAGGCATATGAAAATGTGACTTTTAATGATTTCTTGATTTTTCCATCACAGTGACCTTGACCTTTGACCTTGACCTCAATTTTGGTACACAACACATCGTCTTCCCTCAATCATTGCACACAAAAAATCATGATTTTTACTGATTTCCTGATTTTGGGGTCACAGTGACCTTGACCTTTGACCTTGGCCTAAATTTTGGCACATGACAAACCGTCTCCCCTCAATTTCTCAATGGACACAAAAAATCATGACTTTTAACAATTTCACGATTTTGGGGTCACAGTGACATTGACCTTTGACCTTGACCTACATTTTAGTATGTGACACATTGTGTCCCCCTAATGTATCTACTGACACAAAAAATGTTATTTTTAATAATTTCCTATTTTTGGGGTCAGTGACCTTTGACCTTGACCTAATTTTTGGCATGCATCACTTCATTTCCGCCTATTGAATCCATTCACAAAAAATTTGAATTTTTTAACGATTTCCTGATTTTTCCACCACACTGACCTTTGACCTCTGACCTTGACCTACATTAAATATGCAACACATCGTTCTTCCCCTGGGGCATCCACTCACCAAAAATTAGAACCGTAGATAGAAAACTGTCAACGATCAATGATTTCCTGATTTTTGGCAACAGTGACCTTTGACCTCCGACCTCGACCTCAATTTTGGTACGCGACACATCGTCTCCACCTGGCGTATCCACTCACAAAAATTGCAACTGTGGATAGAAAACGTTCACAGATATAGACCGGACACGAACACTTCAGTGATTTCCTGTTTTTTAGGCCAGTGACCTTTGACCTGTGACCTCGACCTTCATTTTGGTACGCGACACATCGTCTCCCCGTAGGGTATCCACTCACCCAAAAATTGGAGCTGTGGATAGGAAACTGTCCCAGATATAGATCGGACACGAGAACCGGACAGACGGACAGACGGACGGAAACCGCCATCACATAATACGTCCGCCTTTTGGGCGGGCGTATAAAAATGAGATTTTTCAATACTTTTCTGAACTTTGGAACTGCAACGCGAACACAGAAGCGTTATGGGAGTGATCGGGTCATAGGTCAACTAACACACATGCTCGGTGATGAAAACCTACAGTGATTATTCCTATGGGCAGTTTGGTCGTGGATATAAATAAGCGTATACTCGAAAAAGTAATTGTATTGCCTCGTGGTGAATCAAGATGAATGCGAAATAAAGCATGTTGTAACATACATTACAGTCAAATACGGTAACAATTGCGTCGTTTTTTTTCCAATAGAATGACCGTGAGACAATCGGAAACATTTCTTCATAAAAACACAATTAGAGCCACTTTTCAAACTGCAGCGCGTGTTTTCGAAAGGTGATCAGTTTATTGTGTGAAGTAACCTTTTATAAGATGTCAATTAGCGAAGTCAAGAATATTCATAAGATTTTCGAAGTTACGGAGATAGATGGTGTATCTTTCGCTCGATGCAGTTTGAAAAGTGACTCGAATAGTATTTCTAATGACGAAATCTTGGAGATTTGTATGACTGATAAATATGGTATAATATTATATGCATATATGTGAGCATTTATTGGGAATTTATTTCGGGGAAATCGAGAATCTTTGTCCCACTTCCATTTATTTTTGAGGATAGGATACAGGGGACTAAATAATCAGACCCTCATTCTTACCTACCCCATTCAGGGATTCGTATTTCAGTGCCATGAATTCAAGAAGTTATTTGAACGTTCGAACTTCCTCTGGTGGCCATTGTTGGAGAAGGCTGAAGAAAAAGATTAACGCGCCCACCCAATCATACCTGTACGATTTAACTTCGAAGCAAAGTATACGGATGTGATTGTTGACGTACCTGGGAGAACATATAGCGTCGCCGCTATTATCCTTGTAGCATACCAGCTGACCCCGATCATTATGACACAGATGATAAATATAATGGCTATCGGTCATCCACATAGGATGGCGGTCAACAGACTCATTCTGGTTGAAGTTCTTTCTGCTGTATTCCACATCATCCATTACATCTGTCATGGCCGACATTGCAGGAGATTCACCCTGTGTACCTATGAGGTAAATATTTGGCCATATATTCAAACAAAAAATTATATCTAAAAAAACAAGAGCCGTGAGGCATATATTCCCCGCCAGATTTTACCCAGTCAGATGAGACAAAATGAAAAAAGTACTAGTACTTATTTAAAAACGTGGAAATAAATAAATAAATAGAATCTGATCTTGAAAAAAATGGGTCAGGGTCAGTCAGTTCCAACTTACTTCTGGGTCATCGCCAACTGCATACAATGTACATAGAATTAATTTTGAAAGGCTGGCTATAACACTTTATTATTGAACATAATAAATAGTGAATGACCTTGTAAAAATAGGCCAAGGTCAGTCAACTTGAGTAGGCTTCATGTTCATCATCGGTTACATGTGCAATATGAATTTGGATACCATAACTATATTCATTCAAAAAATATTGCAAAAAGTAGAATTTGATCTTTTAAATTAGGTCAAGGTCAGCCATTATCCATAGACTTCTGACCTATCACCAAGTGCAACTGTTTTATGAATTTAAAGAGCCCGGCTATAGTCCTTCAAAAGATATTGTAGGTGCTTCACACTGACTATGGGCAGATGGGTGGACAGACCTACGCCGCCGATGGCAATAACACTTGGCCAAAGTTGACCAAATCAAAATCAATTACTTGGGAGGTTGGGTTGTAATTCTGGCCTAGGTGACCTTGATCCTTGTCGGACCTTTTGACCTCAAAGTAAATATAGTTACTCTCTGTCACATATGCAATGTAGGCATCAGGTTTGGAACTAATTCTGGACTTTGAACATTTTTTTCCATATTTTACATGTTCTCTGGCTTGAGTCAACTTGACCTTTGACCTTTTGACCTAAACATAAAATAACTCCCTTCTTTGCCCCATCAGCACTATGTACCCAATGTTTGGCGATTTCCCTATATAATCCCCGACCGAGTCCGACGGGGAATAAAAGACATGAAAAATTTGCTGCTCAAATGCTTGGTTACTGTATTGTTTCGTGGTTCCAGCGTTGAAGATCAAAAGACTGGCTTGAATCATATTATGTTATACAATGGGATGACAACAATGGATTGTACCGCGAGAAAAATGATAAATTGGAATCAATACGCAAAATGTCAAAAGGAACACCATGTAAACCCAAGGAGCATTTTTAATGATATTTATCGAATGACAAATAACTACGGTCAGAACCACAGATTACTCGGATAATTCTACATCAGTTGTGGACACCATACATGTGTTAAACACATTGCTAGCGTGTTAAATTCAAAATAGACAACTATTTGGGTATTTGCAATGGAACCGGACAAACTTGTCTCCCTGGCTTCTTATTCAATACGCAATAATGTATTACAGCGCTACATTCTTACTGCAAATGTGGAGTACCTTGGCTTTTGATCTCAGATTAATAGGCTTCTGTGGGTCCACAGGACCACTTTCATGAATGACGATGAATTGCGACTTAAGATACCGGATTAATGAACCGACGGCATAACCGGTCTTGGAATACCGTGGCCTTGACCTTTGAGCCCGCAAATCTACATACTCATTTGTTTATGCATGGGTAACATATCTGAGAATTCTCCATGACGATCGGTTGACGATGGACCTGGGATACAATCTAATATTAATATTATATCCCAGGTATAACTCAGTCAATTCTCTGGACAATGCTGGATTTGTTCGACCATGCATGCCCCTTCAACTATCGTGGGTGTGGTATAAAACGATGAAGTGGTGGTTATTTAGTTATTTGTTAAATTCTTTGTGGTGGATGATGTAACTGAGTGTATCTTTAGAAACGTTTATATATTTTCGATTCGAACTACATTTGTATATTATACTAGTCTAAATATAGGCTTTAAACGGCGGGTTAGGGAAATTTTCTTCGATTTGCTTCTTTAAATTGACATTACATGCGATCAGTTAAAAGCCTATCCAATTAGAGGTATAAGGTATAAGACTATAAGAGAATGTCTATTCTTCAGAATAACCTGTATGTCGATCGAGAAGCGCACGTTGATGATATATTGACAGTTTATGCAAAGACGAAGCAATTAAATGATATTTATTCAAGACAAATGGTCGATAGCATCGTACCCATTGCCATTGTGTGTATCAACTTCCCTAACGAAGTATAGGCAACTTCGTGAGATGCTCAAAACAACGTCGCAATAAAGTAATTGCCCTTACCAGTAAAATTATCGAACGAAAAGCAGCCTGGTTTTGTAGGCGTACACTAGGTGTTTGGAAAGGCGCCATTGTTGGTACATCCGTATCAATTTGATACACTCCTCCTCTTAAACAAGAGGAATACATAAATACAGTCAAGGATATAGATGCTAGAATCTCCAGAACATTTTCATGGCAGATTTCACGTGCACCAACCGGGTGGTTGTATTACTATAACGCTCAGCTGTTTGGCTATAATACAGGTTTGAAGTAGGCGGTTATGCACCAAAATGTACTTCGTGCTAGTTCTTCGTCTCCACATTTTGGAATATAGTGTTTACATCAACGCCCACAGCGCAGATGTGCAAAAATAGGACGGGATTTCGAGTTTCTCTCTCTACTATTCAATAAGTTTCCATCTTTTCGAACTGAATAATACGGGTGTATTTTTAGGCTGTATACATGGGGTATAACATGGATAGAATATCATTAAGGGTAAAACAAAAGAAATGATCCCCAAGACGTACCTTAGTCGTGTGTGTCAGGACCGCGCTGTTTCCATCTGTTGCTGGTAGCCTCTCGTACACCAAGCTATGATAAACAAACTACCGTAAATTTCCACATGTGCAAATTGCTCAAAAGCTTTCTTGTAGGTCGGGTAGCAGATGTTTTCTATAACCGCTTTAAGGTCAACCACAATATCCTATACTGTCGGCCATGTTGGGGGGGGCGTATTGCGTTATTCTGCACAATACCAATAAGAATAAACTTGGTCCTACATTGGTTTCCTTCATACAAAGTAGGGAATTATGATGTTCCTGATATCTGTTTTTACAATAAGACTCATACGCCAACATCCGAACAGGGATGACCCCCTCCCGCCGTCCCCCCCGGTATTCCAAATTAAACATGGCAGAAGGACAGACAAGACTGTTGGGAGTTTGCTACTCAAGAGGTTCAGATTCATTTCCAAAGAATATATTTTATATTACCAATTAGCAACATTCTAGTATAAATAACTTGTACTAACTGTGAATAACCTCGATATTATGACGTATGACCTGGTACGTTGACCTAACGATGCATTGACATCTATGGGGACTTTAATCGACCTACTCTCGATCTCCTCAGCCAAGTCTTGCTGATCAAGTTCGGAGACGATTGGTCAACGGCGATAGTACATGAAACTGTAGCCCTTATCACAACATTCGCGACTGCTCGACATATTCCGTCAAATTAATAGTACCTCGAGCAATAATAGTGTAAGGATTTTACAGTTCCCAGTTGTAAACATTTGTGGAGAACAGACTCGAGAAATCTGATTATTACAGGGGTTTTATACTACTTCTCAAACATGTATTGTCTGAGCTTACAAAAGATACAGATATGAATAAATTCTGTATCATCCAAGAGGTGTTAATTATGTACAAGTAGGACAGCACATGACTTGGTTCTACCCACGAAGGATCTCTTCTAATTTGAGGTATCGATTGACTGGCAGAAGGGGAGATCACCCTGTTTGGAGGTTGGAGTGTTATCACAATAGATTCGTACCTTAACTCTCAGATCTCCGCGCGAGTCATTTGCAAGTTACGAGTCTATTATCACATGACCTGACTTTTGTCATGTATGATGAGTTGATTCCTGCACCTCATGTAACGCAGTTGAGTGCGCCTACACCAAAGAGAGTGAGAATCCTATTAGGTAATATAGATATTTATTGCCCATATATATATACTGTCAGCAATGAACACAGACAACTATTATCAGGTTAGAATCATACAGACAATGGTAATATTATGTTCACATCGAACAATCATTTCAATTGACAACGTGATTTTCCAAACGCTATCACTTGAGTGTATACCCATGACAGCTGACAGAGAAGTGATTCCACATCGACGTTATTTATGATGTCGAATAGCGCAATCTACGAAAATGGCGAGTAACTGGACCACTTTTTAGCATATTAATAGATAAGACATTATGATGCATTATATATCTTATTGACAACCATGGCAACTCAAAACGTAAGGAGAATGTGTGGAAAACAGTCGATGTAGGATTGATTCGTTTCTATTTGAAGAGTTACCTCAAACTGCAGAGAACACTTTCTGTCTGATGTGTATTTAGAACATTTACGGGTCCTGAGAATTAAGCTGCTCCAAATAGATCTGCAGATCTGTGCATGGTTGGACAGACTCGGTTGTTAACCTCAGTGCGCTTGTGTGCTCCTCCAGGGAAGGAACACAAGAACCATACTGCGAGAGCCGAGCACGGGTATCGGTTTCAGGGATAGGGTAAACTGTAGAACTCAACATTTGGCACAAATCCACCGTCATCGGAATAGTAAATTATTATAGCAATATATCACCGATTAGCCTCATTTTGCGCCTTGGAAAGCTGGTAAAGGTAAATCTTCCTTTTTTCTAGGTCTCACATGTATCTTAGGTCTCGCCTATTTCAGTAGTTCTGAATTTGCGCATCTCCGTCCGATGCAAAAAAAAAGGAGAAATGAGAAAGTTGATTGCGTATGTATGAAAGTCCATCCATTCTAAACAGTGGTTTACTTAGGAGCTTGTAAAAAAATTATATGGTTAGCTCCGCACAAATTTTCTTGCTTTTGCAGCGTGTATATCAAACTACAGCAGCCAGTTCGTGCCACTTCGAAGTAAATATTTTTCTCCAGCTATAAGTCGTAATTACGACTTAACTGGCTTAACTAATTCGTTATAACGAGTCACAAAGTGGTACTTTGTAAGTCGTAAGTCGTTATTCGACTTAGTCAAGTCGTTATTACGACTTAGTTAAGTCGTAATTACCACTTTGTAAGTTGCCTGAAAGCTCCTGTTCAGAAAGAACCCTGTTTGGAGATTGCCCAGTATAAATGAGAAAAAACAGTTCTCACTTCTTGTCCATCGAATTAGTTTGGTTAATTCCACAATATACTGGTATATTTCACTGATTTCTCAGTCAAAAAAGACATAATCAGGGGAACTGACTGGACCGGTTAATCTGCTGTAGTGATTGTCGTAAAGTAAGCAGACAGACTCCACTTTTCCGTACGCCATTGATCTGCAACCACAGGTTTGTGCGCATGTCACTGCGCAATGTGACCGGCTCAGTCCTAGTTGTGTTTTAATCAGTGATGGGGAGAGAGGAAACACTTGATCACGGGAGGCCAAAGTCCAGGTTTGTGAAGAAATCGACGCATCTGCAATGAGATAGAAAACTAGCCAATGCCAAATGTATATTTCCGTGAGCACATACTATGAAGAATTGAAAGAATAATCAAGATTAAACGTGAATATATGCATTAATATTTCTACCAATCCAAACATATTTCTCAACATATTATGCACATATTGAAATAATATTCATGATCAGGACCATACGAGAGAGTGGAAGGACTGAGTGCCTTTTTGTGTTACATCAGTTACAGATGGTGACCCCTTTGTAATGCACAGTCTTCTCCTCTCTTACTTGACTTTCCTTTTTTAATCCCTCAGCTTTTTAATGTCATAAGAATTTTCTTTAATTTGGCACATATATGGATTATAATTTTAGTACCATGAGTTTGAAATTCTTTAGCGATCCGGCAGAAACTATATTATCTCTCTTGATTGTTACATAATGACACGTACAGGGAGAATAATTTAAAATGCCTTGACTCCTATATCGGTTTTTATTTCTAAATAACGTAGCTCATGAATAATCACATGTTTGTAGTTCTGGAGAAAAAAGCTTTACACTACTATCGATTGGAGTTGATTGGTCATCTAAATTGTTCTCACAATTCCAGAAAAATGGATTAACACCATTGGGTGTGCGAAAGCTTTAACTGAAAAATATATATCTGTACAGACAATACACCACACTACATTGTGATACTTCTACTCATTTTTATATTAAAAAGTGTTTATAGAGTGTGAAGAATTGAACTGTACATGTTTTTTGTAAGAGCATTCTTTTTATATGTACATGATTAAATCTGGTAAATGAAGAATCAATTCAAGATTCAATTCAATGTATATTGGTAATGATGTAAAATAAAGCAATCCATTTAACGGACCGCGAAATCCGACCGGAAGCCGTCCGTGAACCATATAATTCCAAACAAAACACATGGAGAGATTTTGGCTCTCATTTTAATTAGTTGAGTGGTAAGCCGATCTGGTAGTATAACAGACTCAACAATTTGATTTAAAGATGTTCGCTGGTGGTGAATCAAAGTAATTAACTCTTTGAATAATGTGTGTTGTTGCATTCATAATTGTGTAAAATGTGGAAAAGCAGAGAGAAAAAGTATAGATTCGTGTGTATTTTTGATCTGTAGACAATGTTAAGTGGTCTGACCCATGCTCCATTTGATAACCTGGAAAACATAGGGAATAGCCCTGGTTTTGGAGCATATTCATGAAAATTCTCATAAATAGTATTTAACTTTTTCTTATATTCTATCTGTTTGCAGATAATCACAATGTCTATTAAAATTTATCAAATTGGATGGATGTTGCTGCGCATAATTCTCGGCTAGAAGGTTTTTAAAGGAAATCCCTACCTCTTAACCTAGGAAAGTGAGATAACCTAATAGGAATAAAATGGCCGCCAAGCCTCCAAATCACCAGCGGACCTCCTTAAATAATCAATAGGGTGCAGCAGTCATGTATATAACTGTATCGCCTTTATGCGCTTGCTTTTATTATCTACTGTATACATCTACTGTGGTCTTATTTGTCATTTATTGTGATCTTATTGTCATGTATTATGTACAATATGATTTTATCTCTTGTGTATTATGTACAATATACTCTCCAGGTGGAGGAATAAAGATAATAATCTTAGAGATCATATGGTATATACATGCCAGACCACATCTTATGTAAATAAAAAAAAATAAAAATAAATAAAAAAAAAAAATATATATATCCATTTCTATATACAGACCCAACTGCGTTCTTGTATTCATTTTTGTTTTGCGTTTCATTTTGTTTGTGTTCATGCGAAACGTTCTTGGAACTGGAACGATGAACGAAAAGAACGAAACGGACCGAATTAAACACTGAATGGTACGAAATATGAACACTGACTGTTCAACGATGGATGAAGATCGTTGAACGATGACCGATGCACGATGACCGAAGACGGCTGAACGATGACCGATGCACGATGACCGAAGACCCGACCGAAGTCACGGTTGACGAAGACCGAAGTCATGGATGAACGAAGACCGAAGTGATGGTAAACGATACCAACGTCTTGGAGTATATGTCATCTCTCCTCTCTGTCTATTATATATATTATTGGGCATTGTTTTATGATTTGCTAGCAGAGACTTAGGTCTGCGGGGAGGAGGGGATACATCTCTAGATTCTAAAACAAATATTCATAAGAATTTCAAGTTCATTCCAATGTTTAATCCATGTATTCTATAGTAACAATGTATGAATTATTCCGAGAACAGTACCAGTAACACGATCGCGTGGGATGTAACGTAGGCTAAGCACTATAATTGATAAATACCAAATTGAGATGTTTTTGGTTAATTATCATTTATTGGATATAATTTCTGTCAAATACTCGCATGAAAATATAGATTTGAACTTCGCGTTGCTGACGATTGCATGAAGACGCGTACCGTAACGGTATACGGTCGCAGATCTAGGTGTACATGTATCAACTTTAAAAATGACAGTATATTTTGAATGGAAGTTCGTTACTGTGATCACATCCAGTTATATAATGAAATAATTTTTTTCAAAAACATTAGGTAGCGCATGTTGGCGTAATGTGGCACAGTCGTGGAATAAAAATCAAGAGAAACAAATACATGTACGGGATATACCGCGGTACGTTACTGTATGTTGATGCCGAGTAAATGTGCATTTCTTGGAAGCTCGGAAATAATCTGCAGCCTTTCATTGATAGAGACCGTTGAATGAAAACCGTTGACTGAAGATCGATGAAGAAAGACCGATGAACGGAACAACGCGAACGGAACGGAGAACAATAACTGTTGAATGATAAATGACCGGAACGAAACAGAAAGGGACTCAAAATCTGCAAAAAAAATAAAAAATAAATAAATAAAAATAAAAATGGATAGAAAACTTAATTGCGACTGTAACAACCAACTAACAATTTTCACAATGAAATATGATATTGTAAATTCCGGATAGAGAGGATAGGGAACAGGAAGGGTATATTAATTCAACAAACATGCGGATTGAGCGTGAGATTTCATCTGTTGTCTTTTATTGGATCACAGTAATGTCCTGTCAAAACATATTGTCATTGATGCATCGATACTAAGAGAGCTTTTCATTTTTACCAGACTAGCAATGCTACCCTACCTTTTCACTATAATACACGTGTTTTTGCATGAACGTACATGTAGGCCTATGTCAATTTATAGATATGAATATTATATTCATTTTGTTCTCTGCACTTGATAACACACCTAGCCAGTATAAAATTTTTATATACCCATGCAGGATATAGAGTGGGCTACACTAGAAACTTAGGCTTGTAATTCTGAATATAGCCCAAAGTGGTAAATAAAAACGTACGTGGTTCCATCCTACTAAGGAATTAACTATCTTTCGAAAGTTAGTTTTCCAAATGGTCGAGCTAACAAGATTTCTTGGAAATAAATGTCTCTTGTTTAAGTTACACACTTTTGTATCTTCCGAGGTTATCAGTAAATATTGACTACCGGTACACGTATGTCAGGGACTAATAATGTGCATGTATGTTATCTGTTTCACTACAAATTCTGAAGTTCATTCGGTCGGAATATCATATACCTTCCAGCTTTTCGCAGATGAAATAGATGTCCATATCACAGTTAACGTCGAGGACGTCGAAGCTGGAAAACAACGCTGGATTGGTTTCCCACCAGTTTTTGTTGGTGAAGGCTGTGCAATGTTCTATGTTATTCCAATTGTCCGGCTCGGAGGCGATTCCCCAGACATGCCAAGGTATCAATGTAGCTGGATCTCCGTCTTCCCATACGTAATTCCCCTCTAAAAGATTAAACGAAGTATTGCTGATCAGTTCAAAATCTGTTGACTATTATCTGGACATATCTATCATGTCGGGTTATTTTGACCATATTTGCAGATTTCTTGGAGTAAATTCAAAATGGACTCCATGAACCAATTTCAGGCTTGTCGCAAAAGTACACAAGCATTGTCTATTCCACTGGACTAGTTCTAGACAATCCCATTGAAGCCGATAGAAGACGACTGATGTCCACACATAGGATCCATTGTTCTGATACACAGAAGTGCATCGTAGATCCTTCATTTCTTGCGAAACAAACATGATTGGATGTCTACTATACCAATAGGGCCAACTCTGGCATATAACTCTGTGAACTGATAGTTATTTAACACAGATATATGTTTACCGTTTTTTCGGTCGGTTGCCCCAATGTAGAAACCTTCTTCTCTGTTAGCTGATGAAACAAGCTCTCTCAATATCTCTACCTCTTTTTCATGGTCTATTTTAGCCAGGCTCCCACCCACCGTCTTGCACCAGCACGAGGCACGTGTTTGATCATACCAGAAATCGGAAAGATAATAGCATCCTATCGATTCTACACATGTCCAAGGAACATCTGTGAAACCGATGGTCAGTCGGAATTGAAGCTGGAAATATAGGGAGATAGAAAAAGATAAACGAGTAGATGTTCCAACGAAGTTCCCTTCATTGGTGTTGACCAATACCGTTATTTGGTGTTGAAATAGCCTCAGTACCATATTTTAGTGTTGACATCGATCAACGCCATTTCTCATGATGAATTTAGGATGCTGACGAGCCCTCCCTATAAAAATGGCGTTCTGGCTGTTTGATAATGTATTGCCTCATATATATCCAAATATGGCACTAGGGGCCTTCTCATTCAAGGGGCCATGAAGCTAAGCATGTATAAGTTATACATTTTGAAGATGATACATTCACATAACATACTCGAAAACTATTAACCAGTTCAACAAGCAGCCAGAGGATGCTAAGTCCCCCGTCGAAATGGCAGCAATATTTTTTAGCATTTTTTCTGCTACTTCATAGGCGTTGGATGCGGAAGGGTCCTTCTGCCTTCCCAAGTTTTAAAATCAACTCAGAACGGTTGACTGAACGTTTTTTTGCTTCTGTAATATAGTTTCAATGCAGTGAAGCATGGAAATTATGTAACCGAGAAGCAACCCCAAGTGACATCTCAAGGCATATTATCTGCAAACCAGATTT
Organism: Hanleya hanleyi; assembly: GCA_036873755.1. Lineage (NCBI taxonomy): Eukaryota > Metazoa > Mollusca > Polyplacophora > Lepidopleurida > Hanleyidae > Hanleya > Hanleya hanleyi. Next base: position 118,514 of record JAVTVY010034312.1, read on the forward strand.
GACGAGAAGCTGAATGCATCCTCAACCTATTGGCTGGAAATCAAATTTTAAATTTGCCACCAGGTGTCGCCACCTGTAGGTGCAAGTGGGCGAAATGCAATCCCAAGGATCATCTCATGACATGGTGTATCAGCATACGAACTTTGGGAAGAATCTGAAAAGGGTTATTGCCCGGAAAGCAAATTTAGATTTGTATGCACAAGTGTGCGAAACACAATCCCAAGTGACATCTTATGACATATGAATATCAAATTTGACAAGAATCCGATTTTTCCACCAGGTGTCGCCACCAGTATGCAGAAGCAGGTGAAATACAATCCCAAGGGACATATCATGGCATGGTATCTGCATACCAAATTGGAGAAAAATCTGATGAGCGAAATCAAATTTCGATTTGACATGAGGTGGTGCTACCTGTAAGCACAAGTGGGCGAAACGCAATCCCAAGCGACATCATACACGTATGTCATGATATATTCATACCAGATTTAAGAAGAATCTGACGAGCGGTTCTCAAGTTATTACTCGGAAACAAATCTGGTATTTCGCCACCTGTTGGCACCACCTGTAAGTGAGCAAAAGGCAATCCCATGCAACATCTCCTGGCATGATACATGCATGGTAAATTTGGGGAGATTCCGATGAGCAGTTCTCAAGTTAATGGCTGAAAACCAAAATTTATGATTTTAACACCTGGTGGCGCCACCTATAGGCGCAAGTGGGCGAAATGCAATCTCAATCTACATCTTAGGTCATGGTATTACCCGGAGACAAATTTGGGATTTTGCCAACAGGTGGCGCCACCTGTAAGTGCAAGTGAGTGAAAAGCAATCCCATGTAACATCTCCTGGCATGGTACATGCATGCTAAATTTGAGAAGAATCCGACGAGCATGCAGTTCTCAAGTTATTGGCCAAAAACAAATTTCAGATTTTGTCATCAGGTGGCGTCACTTTCTGAGCAGAAGTGGATAACGCAATCGCAAGCAACATCTCATGGCAAGGTACCATGTATATGCATGCCTAATTTGGGAAGAATTTGATGAGCAGTTCTCAAGTTATTTCCCGGAAACCAAATTTCGAGCAACATTTCAAAGCGTTTCTAAGTTATTGCTTGCAGTACAAAAGAACGGAAAGAACCCTAGTGGCGCCACCTACAGGCAGATCTTTCTGAAACGCAATACCAATCAACATCTTGTCACAAGGAATGCCCAAATATTGAAGAAACTACATACAGTCGATCGAATACGATTGGAGGCATGCCTTTTGCATCTTTAGTAAAGGAAACATTCATTATTTGTGAAGAAAGTAAAAATGTAAAACTTAGAAAAACATCATTAACATGGCCCCATAAGATGCCTTGAGGGTAGGTACCCACATACCAAATTTAAAAGAATCCATTAAGGTCCAACAGTTACTGTCCGGAAATGCAATTTTACCTTGGCCCTCAGGTAGCGCCATGTGTAGGCAGATAGGCATAAAAAATAATCCCAACCGACACCTTGAGGCAAGATCCCTTGACATTGGAAATAGAAAATGTTAACTTGGTCTACAGGTGGCGCCACCTATGAGCAGATCGACAATAAAAACAATACCACGTTAAACCTTCAGGTAAGGTACATGTATACCAAACTTGGAAAGAATTCATTCAAGTATTAAAAAGTTATTGTCCGGAAACATAATTTTAAATTTGCCCCCAGGTGGCATGAAAAACAATACCAAACGAGAAAGTGAAGCGAGATACCTACACAGCAAATTTGAAATGAATCGGTTCAGGTTTTCAAAAGTTATTGTCTGGAAACACTTAACTTAGCTTTCAGGTGGTCTCCCTATCAACATGAAAAACATTCTCCAGCCAGATCTTAGGCAAGGCACCCACACACCAAATTTGGAAAGAATCTTTAAGGTTTTCAAAAGTTATTGTCTGGAGATGCAATTTTAACTTGGCCCGAGATGGCGCCACCCAGAAACGGATTGGCACGAAAAACAATTTCAAGCTAGATCTATAGACAAGGGACATATTTACCAAATACGAAAACATGGGTCTGTGCCTGATAAATTGAAACCTTTTGGTTTGCAATTATCCCAATATTGCAGACAACACACAAATTTCAGCTTCTGCCAAGATATATTGGAGATATATATGCTCAAACAGAATATATGACGGTCGGGCGGGGGTTTGGGAGATAGAGGGTGCAGCTCGGCGCCCTGGGGATGGGAACATGCTCTTCTTGAGTGTAGTGGTAGGTGTGCTGACATGAAAGCCATAGAAAGCTCCCTTTACATGAAACAACCAAACTGACAACTGCATGCCATCATCTGTCAGTCCGAAAAACCACAAGGTGGAATTCAGCACCCAAACTTTAGGAGCTCAGTTGTAATTAATATAGTAAGTTACAGGTGTGAACAGAAATGGTTCCTACAAGCTTTAGGATAAATCATATATGAGAAACAATTATTTGATAGCAAAATTGAAGGAAGTGTTGTCCTTCAGTTAAGATGACACGAAATTTAAAAAATAAACGGGTTCGGTATTTCATGTTATACATCTGAAATAAAATATGGTTCGTGCAAGAGCTTTAGGGTAAATCATATGATGTGGATTACAATTATTTGATAGCAAAATTGAAGAAAATGTTGTCCTTCATTTAAGATGACACGAAATTCAAAAACCAGGGGTTCGGTACTGCGGGGATTTCCCCGCCAGTTATCTCATATTATACTTCTGAAATAAAATATGGTTCATGCAAAAGCTTTAGGGTAAATCATATGATGTGGAATAGAATGATTTCATAGCAAAATTGAAGGAAATGTTGTCCTTCATTTAAGGCGACACGAAATTCAAAACTAACACGGGTTCGGTACTGCGGGGATTCCCCCGCCAGTTATTTCATATTATATTTCCGAAATAAAATATGGTTCCTGCAACAGCTTTAGTGTAAATCATATGATGTGGAATAGAAGGACTGGACAGCAAATTTAAAAAACTGGTGTCCTTCATTTAAAGCGACATGAAATTCAAAACTAACAGCGAGACGGAAGGAAGAAGAAAAAATGACAAACGCATTTAGGGATGCCTAATTATTAGACAAAGCAATTGGAAGTTATCGCTTGTGAAGTATTTGAATGGAAACCACGGACATGCACAGAAGATTGGAACAAGACCCAGTGGCGCCACCTTCAGGTGGATCTTGCTGAAACGCAATACCAACCCATGTCTGGTCACAAGGAGTGTATAGCTAAATTTCGAAGGAATCCGACAAAGCTTTTGGAAGTTATTGCCTGTGAAGAATTTGAACAGACATCCACAGACACAAAGAGAGCAAGACCCATTTTAACTGGAACGGCGGACACGAAGAAGCGAAACTCAGTGGCGCCACCTTCAGGCAAATGTTACTGAAATCCAGTACGCAACCGCGTCTTCTCACAAGGAATGCGTATGCCGAATTTCGGAAGAATCCAAGAAAGCGTTTGGAAGTTATCGCTTGTAACTGACATCCACGGACACAAAGAAGCAAGATACATTTTGACCCAGTGGCGACACCTTGAGGCAGATGTTGCTAAAATGTGATACCGACTGGCGTCTTGTCGCAAGGAATGCGTATGCCGAATTTCGGAAGAATCCAATAAAGCGTTTAGGAAGTAATCATTCGAACAGACATGCACGGACATGCACGGACACATAGAAGCAAGAGCCATTTTAAAGTCCCCGGCCGCGTTGCGGCGGGGGACAAAAATGAACTATTCTGGGGATGAATATAATGATTTGTAACCACTTTAGGTACTTCGATAAACTTTCAACATTAGCATATTACTTTTAGAATGACCAAGGATTTCGAATGTTCATTCCATCACACATAAAGAATTTATTCGGCAGTATTTCGCTCTTGTCCATTACTACGGTTCTTAATCGAGCATGGTCTTTCAACAGAAGCCGTTGTCGTTTGTTGTCGAATGATTAGTCCCATTCAATCATGTTCATTTCCACTGCATTCGGCCATGGTATTGGCTAGACAAGGAAACACTTAAATCAACCAACACGACATGTAGTGCGACGTCAAATTAACCTCAGCTGCCTTTCGAAAGTCTGCGTGTATGACAGTATGATTGTTGTGTGTGTCGAGCCGCAAACAGATGGCACAAAAGCAATTTCCCGTTTTGAAAGACTGCATGTATGACGGTATGATTGTTGTGTGTGTCGAGCCGCAATCAGATGGCACAAAAGCAATTTCCCGTTTTGAAAGACTGCGCGTATGACGGTATGATTGTTGTGTGTGTCGAGCCGCAATCAGATGGCACAAAAGCAATTTCCCGTTTTGAAAGACTGCGTGTATGACGGTATGATTGTTGTGGGTGTCGAGCCGCAATCAGATGGCACAAAACAAAGTTTATTGCTGTTGATTGTTGCGTTTTATAGCATCCTGTTGCCTGTTGAAATACATTGCAGTGTAGAACGGGAAAGGACAGTCTTTGCTGCCTTGAAATGACAATTCGACGACATGTCTTAAAGTCAACGGCAATCGTTGAAAGCCCACACTCAACTACGAACCGCAATACCGCGAATGTTTTGTGTTACATGCAGTACTGTAGACCTGTATCGGTTATTCGTATTCAAACCAAAATCATCGATCATATAATTTTCCGTCGTTTACTACTCTCTAACATAATTAGATTCAATATTTAGGTATTTCAGCAGATTGAATACGTTTGACAACACACACATCCTTATGTGCACAGAGCAAATGAAATATGACAAAGAAACTATCATTTTCTTTACAGGCTGTGCCGAAAGAGCAATTACCTCTAGCGATGCACTAATGTGTGATTTTACATCCTTTTTCTGGTGGAATGTTGATAATTCGAGGTGGAAATCACACAGTGAAACAACATTAAGTTCAGGTTGAAATATAAAATAATATCTGTCAAATGGACAATGTGTTAACATGTCATAGCTCAATACTTCATTTATTGTTTTGATGCCGTCGTAGCCAATGGCGATTGATTTATGGAGAATAGAGCACAGATCCTGTTACACCGATCATTAAACATTTATACGGTTATGTAGTTTGAATCCTATGACAAGAATTCAATATTACATTGTATTAATTCCGTATGTCTCCCATTAGCATTGTCTTATTTAGTTATCTTGAAGTTTTCCAAATCATTAATTCACATCGCCATATTTCAACAAAACCTTTTATTGGCATATCATTTGAATGCTACCAATATGACATTTCCAGACTGAACACAATAGTCTCTGCCGTGAAGGATTACAATATTACTCCTTATCTACAAAACAAGTTGAAAAATATCTTTGTTGAAGATTGGCGCCATAGGATGACAATACAATGATGTGCAGTTGCAAGTTGCATTAAAAGATTTGTGGCTGCGATCTGACTTATACATCACACCCTATATAATCTGAACAGAGTTATATAACCAAAAGAATAAATTATAGATAAAAACTTCCAGTGTTTCTATACTTTGACTTTAATTCCCGATGAAGGAACGCGGTTGTTGTCCAGAAAGATTTGTGGTGGTCAATGTATGTGTTATGTTTAACATGGGATATGGTAAGGCAATGTTGTTCAGTGATACATCACATTTACCGAATCTTGAAGGCATACTACTAATGAATAACGTGAAGACCAAGGGTCCTGAAGGAGTCACGTGGAGATAAAGTTGAAAGTGAATAATTAAGTCTCGAGGTTAATGATGGAGTGGTTATGGGTTCGATTCTCGCTGGCGGCTAACATCGCCTTTTTCTCAAAAGCTGAATAAATTGTATGAACATATGACACACGACTCCAAGATGTCGTATTAACAATTCAATCTTTAAGATGTCATATCAACTATTCAATGTTCAAGATATCATTTCTAAAATCCAATCTCCATTAATTGGAAAATGCTGGATCCAAATAAAGTCAACATGCAAATTATTATACCAGTCAAGATACTTTAGCAGTAATCCCAAAGACATGATATCTTCAAGACAAGCGATATATACAAACGCCACCTGAATCCGCAGCTGTTGCTCCGACTTTCCGGTTCGTGCCGGGTGTCCATACGGCTCGTCAATGGGAGGAGGAGAACAGAGCGGATATCATATAATGTTTCATAAAAATTTGCAACAAACAATCTCATATGTTGGAACAATGATAATCGTAATCTACGTGGTCATTGCCGGCAAAATATCTCTACCTCTTTTTCATGGTCTATTTTAGCCAGGCTCCCACCCACCGTCTTGCACCAGCACGAGGCACGTGTTTGATCATACCAGAAATCGGAAAGATAATAGCATCCTATCGATTCTACACATGTCCAAGGAACATCTGTGAAACCGATGGTCAGTCGGAATTGAAGCTGGAAATATAGGGAGATAGAAAAAGATAAACGAGTAGATGTTCCAACGAAGTTCCCTTCATTGGTGTTGACCAATACCGTTATTTGGTGTTGAAATAGCCTCAGTACCATATTTTAGTGTTGACATCGATCAACGCCATTTCTCATGATGAATTTAGGATGCTGACGAGCCCTCCCTATAAAAATGGCGTTCTGGCTGTTTGATAATGTATTGCCTCATATATATCCAAATATGGCACTAGGGCCCTTCTCATTCAAGGGGCCATGAAGCTAAGCATGTATAAGTTATACATTTTGAAGATGATACATTCACATAACATACTCGAAAACTATTAACCAGTTCAACAAGCAGCCAGAGGATGCTAAGTCCCCCGTCGAAATGGCAGCAATATTTGTTAGCATTTTTTCTGCTACTTCATAGGCGTTGGATGCGGAAGGGTCCTTCGGCCTTCCCAAGTTTTAAAATCAACTCAGAACGGTTGACTGAACGTTTTTTTGCTTCTGTAATATAGTTTCAATGCAGTGAAGCATAGAAATTATGTAACCGAGAAGCAACCCCATATTATCTGCAAACCAGATTTGACGAGAAGCTGAATGCATCCTCAACCTATTGGCTGGAAACCAAATTTTAAATTTGCCACCAGGTGTCGCCACCTTTAGGTGCAAGTTGGCGAAATGCAATCCCAAGGATCATCTCATGACATGGTGTATCAGCATACGAACTTTGGGAAGAATCTGAAAAGGGGTTATTGCCCGGAAAGCAAATTTAGATTTGTATGCACAAGTGTGCGAAATACAATCCCAAGTGACATCTTATGGCATATGAATACCAAATTTGACAAGAATCCGATTTTTCCACCAGGTGTCGCCACCAGTATGCAGAAGCAGGTGAAATACAATCCCAAGGGACATATCATGGCATGGTATCTGCATACCAAATTGGAGAAAAATCTGATGAGCGAAATCAAATTTCGATTTGACATGAGGTGGTGCTACCTGTAAGCACAAGTGGTCGAAACGCAATCCCAAGCGACATCATATGTCATGATATATTCATACCAGATTTAAGAAGAATCTGACGAGCGGTTCTCAAGTTATTACTCGGAAACAAATCTGGTATTTCGCCACCTGTTGGCACCACCTGTAAGTGAGCAAAAGGCATTCCCAGGCAACATCTCCTGGCATGATACATGCATGCTAAATTTGGGGAGATTCCGATGAGCAGTTCTCAAGTTAATGGCTGAAAACCAAAATTTATGATTTTAACACCTGGTGGCGCCACCTATAGGCGCAAGTGGGCGAAATGCAATCTCAATCTACATCTTAGGTCATGGTATTACCCGAAAACAAATTTGGGATTTTGCCAACAGGTGGCGCCACCTGTAAGTGTAAGTGAGTGAAAAGCAATCCCATGTAACATCTCCTGGCATGGTACATGCATGCTAAATTTGAGAAGAATCCGACGAGCATGCAGTTCTCAAGTTATTGGCCAAAAACAAATTTCAGATTTTGTCATCAGGTGGCGTCACTTTCTGAGCAGAAGTGGATAACGCAATCCCAAGCAACATCTCATGGCAAGGTACCATGTATATGCATGCCTAATTTGGGAAGAATTTGATGAGCAGTTCTCAAGTTGTTGCCCGGAAACCAAATTTCGAGCAACATTTCAAAGCGTTTCTAAGTTATTGCTTGCAGTACAAAAGAACGGAAAGAACCCTAGTGGCGCCACCTACAGGCAGATCTTTCTGAAACGCAATACCAATCAACATCTTGTCACAAGGAATGCCCAAATATTGAAGAAACTACATACAGTCGATCGAATACGATTGGAGGCATGCCTTTTCCATCTTTAGTAAAGGAAACATTCATTATTTGTGAGGAAAGTAAAAATGTAAAACTTAGAAAAACATCATTAACATGGCCCCATAAGATGCCTTGAGGGTAGGTACCCACATACCAAATTTAAAAGAATCCATTAAGGTCCAACAGTTACTGTCCGGAAATGCAATTTTACCTTGGCCCTCAGGTAGCGCCATGTGTAGGCAGATAGGCATAAAAAATAATCTCAACCGACACCTTGAGGCAAGATCCCTTGACATTGGAAATAGAAAATGTTAACTTGGTCTACAGGTGGCGCCACCTATGAGCAGATCGACAATAAAAACAATACCACGTTAAACCTTCAGGCAAGGTACATGTATACCAAATTTGGAAAGAATTCATTCAAGTATTAAAAAGTTATTGTCCGGAAACATAATTTTAAATTTGCCCCCAGGTGGCATGAAAAACAATACCAAACGAGAAATTGAAGCGAGATACCTACACAGCAAATTTGAAATGAATCGGTTCAGGTTTTCAAAAGTTATTGTCTGGAAACACTTAACTTAGCTTTCAGGTGGTCCCCCTATCAACATGAAAAACATTCTCCAGCCAGATCTTAGGCAAGGCACCCACACACCAAATTTGGAAAGAATCTTTAAGGTTTTCAAAAGTTATTGTCTGGAGATGCAATTTTAACTTGGCCCGAGATGGCGCCACCCAGAAGCGGATTGGCACGAAAAACAATTCCAAGCAAGATCTATAGACAAGGGACATATTTACCAAATACGAATACATGGGTCTGTGCCTGATCAATTGAAACCTTTTGGGTTTGCAATTATCCCAATATTGCAGACAACACACAAATTTCAGCTTCTGCCAAGATATATTGGAGATATATATGGTCAAACACAATATATGACGGTCGGGCGGGGGTTTGGGAGATAGAGGGTGCAGCTCGGCGCCCTGGGGATGGGAACATGCTCTTCTTGAGGGTAGTGGTAGGTGTGCTGACATGAAAGCCATAGAAAGCTCCCTTTACATGAAACAACCACACTGACAACTGCATGCCATCATCTGTCAGTCCGAAAAACCACAAGCTGGATTTCAGTGTGCACCTTCATTTAAGATGACACGAAATTCAAAAACCAGGGGTTCGGTACTGCGGGGATTTCCCCGCCAGTTATCTCATATTATACTTCTGAAATAAAATATGGTTCATGCAAAAGCTTTAGGGTAAATCATATGATGTGTAATAGAATGATTTCATAGCAAAATTGAAGGAAATGTTGTCCTTCCTTTAAGGCGACACGAAATTCAAAACTAACACGGGTTCGGTACTGCGGGGATTTCCCCGCCTGTTATTTCATATTATACTTCCGAAATAAAATATGGTTCCTGCAACAGCTTTAGTGTAAATCATATGATGTGGAATAGAAGGACTGGACAGCAAATTAAAAAAACTGGTGTCCTTCATTTAAAGCGACATGAAATTCAAAACTAACAGCGAGACGGAAGGAAGAAGAAAAAATGACAAACGCATTTAGGGATGCCTAATTATTAGACAAAGCAATTGGAATTTATCGCTTGTGAAGTATTTGAATGGAAACCACGGACATGCACAGAAGATTGGAACAAGAGCCAGTGGCGCCACCTTCAGGTAGATCTTGCTGAAACGCAATACCAACCCATGTCTGGTCACAAGGAGTGTATAGCTAAATATCAACTATTCAATGTTCAAGATATCATTTCTAAAATCCAATCTCCATTAATTGGAAAATGCTGGATCCAAATAAAGTCAACATGCAAATTATTATACCAGTCAAGATACTTTAGCAGTAATCCCAAAGACATGATATCTTCAAGACAAGCGATATATACAAACGCCACCTGAATCCGCAGCTGTTGCTCCGACTTTCCGGTTCGTGCCGGGTGTCCATACGGCTCGTCAATGGGAGGAGGAGAACAGAGCGGATATCATATAATGTTTCATAAAAATTTGCAACAAACAATCTCATATGTTGGAACAATGATAATCGTAATCTACGTGGTCATTGCCGGCAAAATATCTCTACCTCTTTTTCATGGTCTATTTTAGCCAGGCTCCCACCCACCGTCTTGCACCAGCACGAGGCACGTGTTTGATCATACCAGAAATCGGAAAGATAATAGCATCCTATCGATTCTACACATGTCCAAGGAACATCTGTGAAACCGATGGTCAGTCGGAATTGAAGCTGGAAATATAGGGAGATAGAAAAAGATAAACGAGTAGATGTTCCAACGAAGTTCCCTTCATTGGTGTTGACCAATACCGTTATTTGGTGTTGAAATAGCCTCAGTACCATATTTTAGTGTTGACATCGATCAACGCCATTTCTCATGATGAATTTAGGATGCTGACGAGCCCTCCCTATAAAAATGGCGTTCTGGCTGTTTGATAATGTATTGCCTCATATATATCCAAATATGGCACTAGGGCCCTTCTCATTCAAGGGGCCATGAAGCTAAGCATGTATAAGTTATACATTTTGAAGATGATACATTCACATAACATACTCGAAAACTATTAACCAGTTCAACAAGCAGCCAGAGGATGCTAAGTCCCCCGTCGAAATGGCAGCAATATTTGTTAGCATTTTTTCTGCTACTTCATAGGCGTTGGATGCGGAAGGGTCCTTCGGCCTTCCCAAGTTTTAAAATCAACTCAGAACGGTTGACTGAACGTTTTTTTGCTTCTGTAATATAGTTTCAATGCAGTGAAGCATAGAAATTATGTAACCGAGAAGCAACCCCATATTATCTGCAAACCAGATTTGACGAGAAGCTGAATGCATCCTCAACCTATTGGCTGGAAACCAAATTTTAAATTTGCCACCAGGTGTCGCCACCTTTAGGTGCAAGTTGGCGAAATGCAATCCCAAGGATCATCTCATGACATGGTGTATCAGCATACGAACTTTGGGAAGAATCTGAAAAGGGGTTATTGCCCGGAAAGCAAATTTAGATTTGTATGCACAAGTGTGCGAAATACAATCCCAAGTGACATCTTATGGCATATGAATACCAAATTTGACAAGAATCCGATTTTTCCACCAGGTGTCGCCACCAGTATGCAGAAGCAGGTGAAATACAATCCCAAGGGACATATCATGGCATGGTATCTGCATACCAAATTGGAGAAAAATCTGATGAGCGAAATCAAATTTCGATTTGACATGAGGTGGTGCTACCTGTAAGCACAAGTGGTCGAAACGCAATCCCAAGCGACATCATATGTCATGATATATTCATACCAGATTTAAGAAGAATCTGACGAGCGGTTCTCAAGTTATTACTCGGAAACAAATCTGGTATTTCGCCACCTGTTGGCACCACCTGTAAGTGAGCAAAAGGCATTCCCAGGCAACATCTCCTGGCATGATACATGCATGCTAAATTTGGGGAGATTCCGATGAGCAGTTCTCAAGTTAATGGCTGAAAACCAAAATTTATGATTTTAACACCTGGTGGCGCCACCTATAGGCGCAAGTGGGCGAAATGCAATCTCAATCTACATCTTAGGTCATGGTATTACCCGAAAACAAATTTGGGATTTTGCCAACAGGTGGCGCCACCTGTAAGTGTAAGTGAGTGAAAAGCAATCCCATGTAACATCTCCTGGCATGGTACATGCATGCTAAATTTGAGAAGAATCCGACGAGCATGCAGTTCTCAAGTTATTGGCCAAAAACAAATTTCAGATTTTGTCATCAGGTGGCGTCACTTTCTGAGCAGAAGTGGATAACGCAATCCCAAGCAACATCTCATGGCAAGGTACCATGTATATGCATGCCTAATTTGGGAAGAATTTGATGAGCAGTTCTCAAGTTGTTGCCCGGAAACCAAATTTCGAGCAACATTTCAAAGCGTTTCTAAGTTATTGCTTGCAGTACAAAAGAACGGAAAGAACCCTAGTGGCGCCACCTACAGGCAGATCTTTCTGAAACGCAATACCAATCAACATCTTGTCACAAGGAATGCCCAAATATTGAAGAAACTACATACAGTCGATCGAATACGATTGGAGGCATGCCTTTTCCATCTTTAGTAAAGGAAACATTCATTATTTGTGAGGAAAGTAAAAATGTAAAACTTAGAAAAACATCATTAACATGGCCCCATAAGATGCCTTGAGGGTAGGTACCCACATACCAAATTTAAAAGAATCCATTAAGGTCCAACAGTTACTGTCCGGAAATGCAATTTTACCTTGGCCCTCAGGTAGCGCCATGTGTAGGCAGATAGGCATAAAAAATAATCTCAACCGACACCTTGAGGCAAGATCCCTTGACATTGGAAATAGAAAATGTTAACTTGGTCTACAGGTGGCGCCACCTATGAGCAGATCGACAATAAAAACAATACCACGTTAAACCTTCAGGCAAGGTACATGTATACCAAATTTGGAAAGAATTCATTCAAGTATTAAAAAGTTATTGTCCGGAAACATAATTTTAAATTTGCCCCCAGGTGGCATGAAAAACAATACCAAACGAGAAATTGAAGCAAGATACCTACACAGCAAATTTGAAATGAATCGGTTCAGGTTTTCAAAAGTTATTGTCTGGAAACACTTAACTTAGCTTTCAGGTGGTCCCCCTATCAACATGAAAAACATTCTCCAGCCAGATCTTAGGCAAGGCACCCACACACCAAATTTGGAAAGAATCTTTAAGGTTTTCAAAAGTTATTGTCTGGAGATGCAATTTTAACTTGGCCCGAGATGGCGCCACCCAGAAGCGGATTGGCACGAAAAACAATTCCAAGCAAGATCTATAGACAAGGGACATATTTACCAAATACGAATACATGGGTCTGTGCCTGATCAATTGAAACCTTTTGGGTTTGCAATTATCCCAATATTGCAGACAACACACAAATTTCAGCTTCTGCCAAGATATATTGGAGATATATATGATCAAACACAATATATGACGGTCGGGCGGGGGTTTGGGAGATAGAGGGTGCAGCTCGGCGCCCTGGGGATGGGAACATGCTCTTCTTGAGGGTAGTGGTAGGTGTGCTGACATGAAAGCCATAGAAAGCTCCCTTTACATGAAACAACCACACTGACAACTGCATGCCATCATCTGTCAGTCCGAAAAACCACAAGCTGGATTTCAGTGTGCACCTTCATTTAAGATGACACGAAATTCAAAAACCAGGGGTTCGGTACTGCGGGGATTTCCCCGCCAGTTATCTCATATTATACTTCTGAAATAAAATATGGTTCATGCAAAAGCTTTAGGGTAAATCATATGATGTGTAATAGAATGATTTCATAGCAAAATTGAAGGAAATGTTGTCCTTCCTTTAAGGCGACACGAAATTCAAAACTAACACGGGTTCGGTACTGCGGGGATTTCCCCGCCTGTTATTTCATATTATACTTCCGAAATAAAATATGGTTCCTGCAACAGCTTTAGTGTAAATCATATGATGTGGAATAGAAGGACTGGACAGCAAATTAAAAAAACTGGTGTCCTTCATTTAAAGCGACATGAAATTCAAAACTAACAGCGAGACGGAAGGAAGAAGAAAAAATGACAAACGCATTTAGGGATGCCTAATTATTAGACAAAGCAATTGGAATTTATCGCTTGTGAAGTATTTGAATGGAAACCACGGACATGCACAGAAGATTGGAACAAGAGCCAGTGGCGCCACCTTCAGGTGGATCTTGCTGAAACGCAATACCAACCCATGTCTGGTCACAAGGAGTGTATAGCTAAATTTCGAAGGAATCCGACAAAGCTTTTGGAAGTTATTGCCTGTGAAGAATTTGAACAGACATCCACAGACACAAAGAGAGCAAGACCCATTTTAACTGGAACGGCGGACACGAAGAAGCGAAACTCAGTGGCGCCACCTTCAGGCAAATGTTACTGAGATCCAGTACGCAACCGCGTCTTCTCACAAGGAATGCGTATGCCGAATTTCGGAAGAATCCAAGAAAGCGTTTGGAAGTTATCGCTTGTAACTGACATCCACGGACACAAAGAAGCAAGATACATTTTGACCCAGTGGCGCCACCTTCAGGCAGATGTTGCTAAAATGTGATACCGACTGGCGTCTTGTCGCAAGGAATGCGTATGCCGAATTTCGGAAGAATCCAATAAAGCGTTTAGGAAGTAATCATTCGAACAGACATGCACGGACATGCACGGACACATAGAAGCAAGAGCCATTTTAAAGTCCCCGGCCGCGTTGCGGCGGGGGACAAAAATGAACTATTCTGGGGATGAATATAATGATTTGTAACCACTTTAGGTACTTCGATAAACTTTCAACATTAGCATATTACTTTTAGAATGACCAAGGATTTCGAATGTTCATTCCATCACACATAAAGAATTTATTCGGCAGTATTTCGCTCTTGTCCATTACTACGGTTCTTAATCGAGCGTGGTCTTTCAACAGAAGCCGTTGTCGTTTGTTGTCGAATGATTAGTCCCATTCAATCATGTTCATTTCCACTGCATTCGTCCATGTTGTTGGCTAGACAAGGAAACACTTAAATCAACCAAAACGACATGTAGTGCGACGTCAAATTAACCTCAGCTGCCTTTCGAAAGTCTGCGTGTATGACAGTATGATTGTTGTGTGTGTCGAGCCGCAAACAGATGACACAAAAGCAATTGCCCATTTTGAAAGACTGCGTGTATGACGGTATGATTGTTGTGTGTGTCGAGCCGCAATCAGATGGCACAAAAGCAATTTCCCGTTTGGAAGACTGCGCGTATGACGGTATGATTGTTGTGTGTGTCGAGCCGCAATCAGATAGCACAAAAGCAATTTCCCGTTTTGAAAGACTGCGTGTATGACGGTATGATTGTTGTGGGTGTCGAGCCGCAATCAGATGGCACAAAACAAAGTTTATTGCTGTTGATTGTTGCGTTTTATAGCATCCTGTTGCCTGTTGAAATACATTGCAGTGTAGAACGGGAAAGGACAGTCTTTGCTGCCTTGAAATGACAATTCGACGACATGTCTTAAAGTCAACGGCAATCGTTGAAAGCCCACACTCAACTACGAACCGCAATACCGCGAATGTTTTGTGTTACATGCAGTACTGTAGACCTGTATCGGTTATTCGTATTCAAACCAAAATCATCGATCATATAATTTTCCGTCGTTTACTACTCTCTAACATAATTAGATTCAATATTTAGGTATTTCAGCAGATTGAATACGTTTGACAACACACACATCCTTATGTGCACAGAGCAAATGAAATATGACAAAGAAACTATCATTTTCTTTACAGGCTGTGCCGAAAGAGCAATTACCTCTAGCGATGCACTAATGTGTGATTTTACATCCTTTTTCTGGTGGAATGTTGATAATTCGAGGTGGAAATCACACAGTGAAACAACATTAAGTTCAGGTTGAAATATAAAATAATATCTGTCAAATGGACAATGTGTTAACATGTCATAGCTCAATACTTCATTTATTGTTTTGATGCCGTCGTAGCCAATGGCGATTGATTTATGGAGAATAGAGCACAGATCCTGTTACACCGATCATTAAACATTTATACGGTTATGTAGTTTGAATCCTATGACAAGAATTCAATATTACATTGTATTAATTCCGTATGTCTCCCATTAGCATTGTCTTATTTAGTTATCCTGAAGTTTTCCAAATCATTAATTCACATCGCCATATTTCAACAAAACCTTTTATTGGTATATCATTTGAATGCTACCAATATGACATTTCCAGACTGAACACAATGGTCTCTGCCGTGAAGGATTACAATATTAATCCTTATCTACAAAACAAGTTGAAAAATATCTTTGTTGAAGATTGGCGCCATAGGATGACAATACAATGATGTGCAGTTGCAAGTTGCATTAAAAGATCTGTGCCTGCGATCTGACTTATACATCACACCCTATATAATCTGAACAGAGTTATATAACCAAAAGAATAAATTATAGATAACAACTTCCAGTGTTTCTATACTTTGACTTTAATTCCCGATGAAGGAACGCGGTTGTTGTCCAGAAAGATTTGTGGTGGTCAATGTATGTGTTATGTTTAACATGGGATATGGTAAGGCAATGTTGTTCAGTGATACATCACATTTACCGAATCTTGAAGGCATACTACTAATGAATAACGTGAAGACCAAGGGTCCTGAAGGAGTCACGTGGAGATAAAGTTGAAAGTGAATAATTAAGTCTCGAGGTTAATGATGGAGTGGTTATGGGTTCGATTCTCGCTGGCGGCTAACATCGCCTTTTTCTCAAAAGCTGAATAAATTGTATGAACATATGACACACGACTCCAAGATGTCGTATTAACAATTCAATCTTTAAGATGTCATATCAACTATTCAATGTTCAAGGCATCATTTCTAAAATCCAATCTCCATTAATTGGAAAATGCTGGATCCAAATAAAGTCAATATGCAAATTATTTAGCAGTAATCCCAAAGACATGATATCTTCAAGACAAGCGATATATACAAACGCCACCTGAATCCGCAGCTGTTGCTCCGACTTTGCGGTTCGTGCCGGGTGTCCATACGGCTCGCCAATGGGAGGAGGAGAACAGAGCGGATATCATATAATGTTTCATAAAAATTTGCAACAAACAATCTCATATGTTGGAACAATGATAATCGTAAGTTCTTTAAACCTACGTGGTCATTGCCGGCAAAATTTTCGCGTAATTCGTTCTGGCCTTGTAAACGTTGGGTACTACGCATTACTGCTTGAAGTTCTGTGGAAGTTTCAACTTTAGTTTGGTAATAATTAAATTCTACCCGTATTGTTCGTAAATCCTGCGATTTGATTGGCTGATTAGTGCTAAATTTTTCGGTTCATACTTCAATGAATCTAAAAATATGTGCCACGCCCACAACTGCACTACTTTTTCGTTGCTATAAATACCACTGCATCACTGGTCGTAGTGTAAATCGATTCAGATTTTAGTGCATAATATTGCTCAAATAATGCCAACAGAAAACTCTAAAACCAACTGGAAAGAGTGAATTTAAATATTTATTTGTATTGAGAAAATTGTTTGTAAAATTACAAGAATTTCGAAGAGAAAAGAGCCGAGATAATGTTTGTCGGTCCTGGAAATCAGATCAGCAATAAGTCGACATCTCCGTGACCTTGAACGAGATTTTGACATTAGGTTTTCGCTTACCCACTTTTACCACAAATCCTTATAAAAAAAATTATTACACCCGGTGAACTCCTGAAACCCACATCCTACCTGAGCTCTGGTTCTCTTGAGATACAGAGTTTGGTAATCCTTTCATTTGTTACCGTTCCCGTGGAGTGGAATTTCATCCGCCGGTTGTTTTTTTTGCTGTTGTGGTGCGGGAGGGGGGTTGCACTGATGGAAACGGGAATATGTCGTCCTCTCTCACGAAACCAAACACAAAATTTAACAAATTATACCGTCTTGACTGCCACGATAAGCGGATGTGTGTAACAAGTACCGTACCGTACTGCAGATGTCCGATAAAATCCCTCCAGTCAAGGAGGGGGGGGGGGAGTGTTACAGAATGTTGATTCCACAAAACCTGTTGGGTGGCATACGAGGGCAACATCATCGTTCAATCTCTGTTCACAAAGGCTACAATCAGTTCACCAGAACTGGTACACTTCGAAGTCTGTGAAAGAATATCAATTTTCGCGTTTTCTGTCTCTGATATCACACAAAATTATGCGTCCGCTCGAACACAACACAACACACACAGCACATGCACTCCATCGATTCCAGTCCACGTGTGACGGGTACAGGCGATGAAGGATGCAGAGTTTCGTCACATTATTGATATAAGCGGACACCGAAAGACAGAAAGTTCCGTCGTAAACTGCGACAGGGAATGTTCCTCAGCTCAGAACAACACATTGATCAGTGAAATCGTCCTCCGTGGGCCTACACGGGGCGCGGTAAAACATCAAGAAAATGCATCGCCCAGTCTGATCATCGGCTCTGAATGGAATATTCCCGGCAAGGCCAACTCAACTCGAACAATTTCTCCTCTTCTGCATGGTTTCATGTCTCATTCTTCCTTCGCAGAATTTCTTGTGTGTTTCAGTTTTCCTGACCTAAGTAATTATCCCTGACTGAGAGGTTTCCTTTCATACACAATGTGCAACAAACTGTCAAACTGAAAACTGTTTGAACCGCGCTAGGCCTACCGAGTGACGTGCGCGTGCACTGAGACGTTGCTAGGAGTTACGAACTTTGTTGACTGTATTTATACGCGCAGGGGTTTTCCCGTTACAAGAATTAAACCGAAGAATTCGTTCGTTTCACGTTCAATTTCTTCTCTTATTGAATTACTTTTGCTTGATTAATTTAATTATAAGGATTGACTGTGATTTTTTTTACGTTCATTGGGGTATGAACTTAAAAACCGCTGTGCAAACTTTGTATGATCCGCTACGCGGAATCATACAGTTTGCACAGCGGTTTTTAAGTTCATACCCCAATGAACGTAAAAAAAATCACAGTCAATCCTTAAATGTCGTACGGCATGCAACATTCTATACACAAAACCGAAATAAATATGATTCGCATCGGAGATCTATTTGCATTTTATTAATTTTGCAGCGGAATGCCCCATTTGATGTGGGCTCGTCGTTTATCCGCACTTGGAATTATCCCACAATAAAGTCTATTTAGTGGGTTATCCATGCCTAGCCCGATATCTTTATATGAGCTCAAATCTTTTAGATAGTTAAACGGAACACAAAGGTGGTGAAAAAGATGACAGCCTACTGACAAGACGTCATATAACACATTATTATAGCTGTTCATGTGGACATCTTGATTGACATAACGACACTGCCCCTAGCGCCGGCTTAAGCGGTATTAGATAAAAATATCCAAGAGCAATGATGTAATAGCCCTATCCATTCATCTGATGGAATATGATGTGATCTTTAGATAGAAGAAACGGGCTAAACTGGTAAAATATTGGTGAAATGCAAGTTCTTATTTAAATCACAAGTCTGTGGGGCCCGACGGCGACCAAGCGTTTCATTCTCCACCATGTCAACCACAGTCACAAACTACACTCACACATAGGATTTGTATAGAGGATAAATGACAGAATCTCCCCATATACAGATAATAATTAAACGCAACATAAAGGTGGTGGAAAAAGATGTCGGTAAACTGACGAGAAGTCATATGAGTGCATATCTAAAACCATCACAAGAACCAAAAAACCATGGGTTATCAATAGGGATCATCCCTGTCCGTCACTCATTCATACTCATGATTACAGATTAGTGCACATACGGATGCTTAAAGGAGACATGCTCCAACAAATCTTCGCACCGCCTGTGGACACGAACATACACAACTGCATCACTAAAAAGGACAACCCAGAGCATATAAAGTCACTACCCTTGAATATATCGACAGTAATTGGAAAAAATCACCTGAAAATATACTGAAAGGTTTCAAACTACCAGACATATCTGTATACTCTAGTGAGCTATAGTCGCTATAATAAAGGCCCTAGAATGGCCCTCAAATAAACCTTAATTCTCTCTCTCTCTCCCCCTCAAATACCTGCCGAGAATTCTAAATCCGACAGCCGACATGACCTAATACACAAACTAGAAAGTATATGTACACAAATACGCGATAATGATATTAACGTTAGTCTAGCATGCGTGATGGCACAAGTAAATATCAGAGGAAATGAAGCTGCTGGATGGACAGCCATAGACAGCCCCACCAAACTGTATCTAACGTAAATGCGATTGGGAACTAAGAAACGGAATACTATAGCTAGAAGTTAATAGATAACAAATGGGAAAAGGAATGAAACGAAGAAATCGTGGTCGATAACTGAATACGATGACAGATGGGACAAAAAGACGGGCTTGTGCATTCCAGTTACACAGCAAACGTGACAACCGCAAGGGCGTAGACAACGGGGGGCTTGAGCCCCCCCAAATTTTGACGGCCGGCAAAAAAACAAAAAACAGAACAAAACAAACAAACAAACGAAAAAAGGAAAGAAAGAAAGAAAAAGAAACCTAACATAGCATATAAGATCACGTATCTTATTCAATTATTACTGGAGAAGTAAACTTATCACCGCCAGTGCATACCATTAGGCCTAAAATAAGATTGCAATTGATCAGTGATCAAAGCCATAGATTGACGATTTCGGGCTCCAATCGAGAATGGAATAGTGTGCTCCAAATCCAATCAAATGCCGCCTATATTTGGACGAAAAACATCAAAACTTCCGATGAGGAGAATTTTTCGTAACTTTTTCACTATAAACTTATTTTGTTTTTCAATTGAGATCCCAGTACTTCTTTATTCAAAAACAAGAGATATACAAACTCTCAACTACTTTTCATAAAGAAACCCTAGAAATAAACCTACTGTCTTTCTCAGATAATAAATCCCAGACGTTTTTGGTGATATTTCGGAGAAAATTTATCGTACAACATTGAAACTTCACACAGTATATAAACTAAAAAGCCCGAATTGTATTTCTGTCTTTCATTAAAATTTGTTGAGAACTGACCAAAGTCACCGATACCTACCATGTTATTTTGGGGCCACGATAGCTTTGATCTGCCATTGTTAAAACATGCGAGCTTGACGTAAAAAGTCAAAAATATCTCACAAATTTCCCATCTAATTTTTGTTTTCGCGATTTATTGAGAACTACTGGATTTAGTATTTTTTTTTTATCTCTTGTGTGAAGTTTCAATGTTGTCGGATAAATTGTCCCAGAAATATCGTCGGAAACGTCCGAGACGAAACGTGCTCAGACACGCGCTGCTATCGGGGCACGATAGTATTGTCTAAGGATTAACTTGAATTATAGTGCAAACCTGAGACTGAATGAGCACTTCAGCTTGTATATCATTGCAGTGATCGTCTTTGTTATGAGACATTTTGGGATAAATCAAAGTTCAGTTGTTACAACGTCATACTACTCAGATGCTCCCAGAGAGTGCCAATTTACCATCAAGTTTCAAAAAAAAATCTTAAGCTGCGAGGGGGATACCCCCTCTCACTCTCCCCCTCTCAAGCCCCCCCAAATCTGACAACTTGTCTACGCCCTTGAACCGCATCACCACAAGATTAAGATTAAGAAAACCAGACTAAAATCACACCTCTCTATGCTAATCAAGAACACACTGCCACTATGTTACTCATGGAACAACGAAGAAGAAACGATATAGCATTTTCTACTCAACTTCCAAAACATCACTCCACCGACACACATTGGAAACGAGCTAAACAAATGAACGCCCCTCTGGCTTTAGCTACCATATTAAATCACAAACCTCCCATAAGAAATACGGTATACACCACTTAACTATAGCTTATATCAAATCGACTGGCTATTATTTTGCAACTTAATATCATACGAAGTCATTGCATAGTCCACATATTTACATCCTGAGGCGGTCAAAAGTCCATGGAGATATTTTCGACTTCAAATGATATATACTGAGGGACGACTCTTCGCAAAGAAAGACTAGAAAGTTTCGCAGTCGTTGGGGCAGCGGCGATACCTTGATACTTGAGACCGAATGTTCTATAGATTCGCTAATCTTAACAATCAAAACATGCAGGAATATTTCGGTTTAAATTATGGTCACTGGGGCAATGGAGATACCTTGATACTGAGGGCGGACTCTCAGTTCAAAGGGGTTCGAGGTCAGTGACGTCTCGTGTCTATTCACATGTTCCTTGAATATTGAAGAAGAAATATATCAAGGGAAGCTCGAAGGGGGAACGTAGAAATTGGCTTGATAAAATGAAGATGCGAGCAAACATGCTTGGCCTGAACGACCGTGGTTGCAGCGGTAACTCCGGATTAATTCCATTCCACCGAAGTCACGTGATCCGTTGTGAATGGTCTTCTGCCTGGGGCGGTTAGTCCATCTTAACGTACAAGGTCCTTTATTATCGGTTGTCGTTGTCGATGCAACACATCGTATTGAATTAGGAAAAAGCTGTTTTTCGAAAACAAAAAAACAAAACAAAAAAAAACAAACAAAACAAAACAACAACATCCAAATCTGCTCCTGGGGATTAGTATCCACTGTGAAGTGGATCCCGATACCACAACCAGAATCAATACCCTGAGGTCACAAAATGCTTAATGTACGATTACTCAGGAAAGTATCTATAACATGAACACATGCGCCATTCTGAAGAACAACATGAGGCCATCGAAACATTATACAAATATTGTATGTTGAAGAGTGGGACACGACGATTTGTCAGCTTGAGAAACGTGATGTACAATGTTTTACAATACTTGTTTTATAATGTTTGATGAAGAATAATTAGATGATAATATGAATTAAAAGCACGTCGGTGGGCCTACAGATGTTTCGAAATACCGATAAGTCAGGTTCGAGCACTGACGGCGCACGATCAAATTCTACTCGTGTATTGCTAAAATATGAGAAGAACTCCTACAACGGATCCATTCTTGGCTTTCTTTCTAGATATTTTAATCGGGTGTCAAGTTTATTTCAGTCATATATACATGCGTCTTGGATCATAACTCACTTTCCTTCCCCAAAGCCTCGATAAAACACTCGTCACTTCGAATTTCTCGCCTGAGAAATGTTTGGCTCGCCCTCGACTCAGCGTTGCAACAACTGCGTTACACGCGTGTAACTTTTATCCATCCTCCATAATGCATGTCTACTCCGTACCAGCCCCTGCATGCAGATCTGGGCAATACAGTTATTACTCTGCTCAAATTGTCCGTTTAAAAGAACAGCCAATGACCGGACGATGTGCTTCGCCGTGTTCACAGACAAGCCAAGTTTATAACGACAAAAGACTGTAGAACTGTCTCTTCGATGTGATCGAGGAAACGACACGGCGGCGTCGCTTCAGTCAAAACAATCACAGGTACAGGCAACTGAGTTCAACGGGGAAGAAATATACGACACATTGACAGGCTTCTAATTTACTCAAATATGAGGCCACAAAGGCTGTTCGGAAAGTCTATTAAAAAATAACTGGTCTTAGTGCTGGTGAAATCGTCTTCTGTCATGCATGGCTTGGCTTTGTCAGACGAACCAGGACTAGGAATGATTCATTAATCATGATCATCGCCCTGCCGTGGAACATTCATATGTTTAGCCCAACCGCAACATAGGCTACCAAGGTCATGGGACATCAAAAGTTACAGAAGGTCAACGTCACGTGATAGACTTTCATTCAATGAAAATACGAGGAATTGAATCCAGGAAAATAAATTAGTGTGTAAAACGGATTGATGCTAAATCGTCTCCCCTATGATATCTCAGATGACAATGTACGGTATCATAAACATAACCATGAGGATTTAGATGTCGCCACCTCATGAGGATTTAGGTGTCGCCATCTCATGAGGATATAGGTGGTACCATCTCATGAGGATTTAGGTGTCGCCATCTCATGAGGATATAGGTGGTACCATCTCATGAGGATTTAGGTGTTGCCATCTCATGAGGATGTAGGTGGTACCATCTCATGAGGATTTAGGTGTCGCCATCTCATGAGGATATAGGTGGTACCACCTCTTGCGGATTTAGGTGTTGCCATCTCATGAGGATTTGTGTCTCGCCATCCCATGAGGATTTAGTTGTCGCCGCACTGAATCATATGGTATTGGTTGGATGATAAGTTGTATTATGGAATATAATATGTTTACTATAATTGCTATTTAATGTCTTTTGTGAGTATGCCATTCTTGCTCTATAACATGCCTCACCTGTGACCCAATCTTCTTCCAAGTCTCGGTTATCAAGTCTGTTCGTTTCAGAGTTACGACGTAAAGTTAGGGGCGGTCAAATTGAGCCCCTCTCCCCCACCCAACCTCTGGCATAATAAGTTAAGGAATAATATCACGAAAGTTGTTTGACAATGTAGTAACATCAAGGATTTAGCATTCACACTACATTTTTTATGATATAATAATACAAAATTCCCCACTAAAATGCAAGTAGCTCAGATATTGTAGTATTATTGAAGAGCCCACGTATGAGTCAAAACAGTATATTATATAGTTGTATGTATCGGAACGAAAGTCTCTCTGAAAGAGAAATATATTCTATACCGATGAATTCCAGTCAGAATGTAGAAAGTCTCAACTCGCGTGCTAAGCCGACCATGTGTATGCCAGTGGTCACTGCTCAGAATATTAGCTTCGGGCCAATCAGAAACAACGGTCGGTGTGCAGTAGTATACAAAGAGTCAGGCAGGTATTATTGACCTCAGAAATGTGCATATGACCTTTGTGACGTCATGTTTCATCCAATCAGAAGCGAGTATTGATGTCACGTGGTGTGTGTGGTGGGTGGGTGGGTGGTGGGTGGTGGGTTTAAGATGGCGGCTGTGGGTGGGTGGTGGGTGGTGGGTTTAAGATGGCGGCTGTGGGTGGGTGGTGGGTGGTGGGTTTAAGATGGCGGCTGTGGGTGGGTGGTGGGTGGTGGGTTTAAGATGGCGGCTGTGGGTGGGTGGTGGGTGGTGGGTTTAAGATGGCGGCTTGACATCATCCTTGGCTGTGTGCCAAGTATGTACGACTATAGTTCGGTTAACCTTTGACCTGTGTATTCCTCCGCGGGGATGAGGTCATATCTGGCGGTGATGCGGTCGCCTCCGCGGAGAAAAAGTAGTCCCTAGATAAAATGGTCCGATGGGGTCGAGTGAGGTATCAAAGTGAAGCTTAGGGGAGGGGGCATCGGTTGGGCTGGTGGTGGGTTTAAGATGGCGGCGGCTTGGTGTGTGGTGGAGGTAGGTTTAAGATGGCGGATTGTAGAAAAACGTATAAAAGGAGTCTATTTTTAGGGTAGGGGTGTATTGATTGCAATCTGACTTACCTGACCTGACCAGCCTGCCAGCCTTGCCTGTCTGTCTGCTTGCCTATCCGCTTGTATGAGACGAAAAGCATGAGACGTGGAGAAGATTTTCCCTGGGACCCAGCAGCACCTCCGGTTGAAGTCTTGCCTGAAGACGAGCGTGTCAGGGACATTTATCAACGTCACTGGGCTACCATACGCCATTGTTTTCACCGTGACCGTCGTCTATTGGACTTGTATAACTTTCGGCTGCAGGACCTCACGTATCTGTCTACCTATGCCGAGAACATTTTCACAGATCAGGTGACAGCGTTCAAGTTGAATATGACATTCGGGTACATTTTACGGCACAAGGAGACGGACCAGGTGCGGTATTATTATCCCAGCAATAATACCTATGTGTTTGATCAGCCGTTCACGGTGACGGATGCGATTTCTCTTGAGCCACTCCTCGACCAACTGACTACGTTGGATCCATTGGAATGGGCCCGGTTGCAACGCCCTAATACCCAATGGCTTGTGGAAATGGTAACCAACGTCACATTTTTCGTTACGAAAATGAGAGATCATCCTATCGGTGGGGTCGAGTGAGGTATCAAAATGGTTTAAGATGGCGGATTGTAGAAAAACGTATAAAGGAGGCGATTTTTAGGGGTGGGGTGTATTCATTGCACTACCCTGCGGAGCACTCTGACTGACCTGACCTGCCTGCCTGCCTGCCTGTCTGCCTGCCTACCTGCCTAATTCACCTGACTTGACCTGACCAGCCAGCCTGCTTGCCTACCCGCTTGTATGAGACGAAAGCATGAGACGTGGAGAACATTTTCCCTGGCACCCAGCAGTACCTCCGGCTGAAGTCTTGCCTGAAGACGAGCGTGTGAGGGAGACCCGCACTCTTACACCGGACTGCACCCTATTGTTGTATCCCAAACGTGTGGAGCTCATCGATGACGACAGTAGGTGTTGGTGTACGTCTGAACCAGCGCGTGTCTCTTTATCCCCGGAAGGCTGGACTACCTTGAAACGGGTGTTATTGGGTGACCTCGACGGTGATAGCATTCACCCGTGTGACGACGTCTACATTTTCCGCGGTCCCTATTTTGCTCGACTCCTCTGTCTCAAGCAAGGTGGTTTTACTCTGCACCCTGATCTATGGACAGCCTTGGAAAAAGTAATCCCCATGGTCGATGAAGTACTATCTCTATAGGAGCCACATAACCCATCAGAATACTGCGTATCACGGACTACACCCGTAGAGCCACATCTGGTCTATAAAACACGTCCCTCTGGAT